>JAOQMR010000006.1:18637620-18651692 GCA_027563865.1 Erythroxylum pelleterianum | reverse complement strand
GTTTCCCTCAATGTGTTTATTTCGACATTCATATCGACAGAGAATAGACGATGATGTGATTATAAGTATCAATATGGGTAATTGTCGATTAACTAGTAATGTTTTATTGAATAATCTGTAATTCTTTGGTACTTAAATATTTTTGTTTCATAGAAAAATACCTTCAATGGAAAAAATAATTAAGCCACAAGGTGCATGAATTAAGAATTATTAAGATAAATACAATATTTTCAATTAGAATCACATTAAGTTAATACTTCTTTTTCTTAAGAGTTTAAAGGAAAAAAAGGTTAATTGTATAAAATTCTTTGTAATCTACACCTTTTATTATTTTAATCCTTAATTTAAAAAAGTTATTATATGCTCTCCTAAATATTAATTTTTGTTTCATCTGTATTTCTAAATATTCTTATGTAGTAAAAATTTAATTAAAATTTTGATTAAGTATTAAACAGTACAATATATATTATAATTGTGCGATTTAATAAATGACCTTAATTGCCTATAATAAGTTTTGTATTAGGTAATACTTAATTAATCACAAGATATTATTTACTCATTTTTATTTAAAACTTAATAAAAAATGATGTCATAAAATATGTGTGGGATAAAGTTAAAATTTAGAAAATATTCAATAAATTTTCAAATTTTAAATTGAAGTGAAAATGCTAAAACTAAAAGGAAATCCAATTACTTGACCCAAGAAGGAAAAAACAAAGTGGCATAAATTACTTGGCAAACTTTCACATGTAGAAGTAAGACACTTCATACTTTGAAGCAAGCAAGCATATGAGCTGAAAACTATAAAATTAATACCTACACAATGTCATTGTCTAGGTTGGTGACCTAATTTGCAGTTTCCCACCAGACATATCTATTGATCACCAAGAATGACATTAGAATTTGAATAGTCACAATCCATTATCTATCATATTTTCTTTATAGACTTCACACTAACTATTAAGCATTTATGACATTTCCCCAACAAGAACGTGAAAAACCATTTAAGACTCCCAGGCTCGTCAACACGAAAGTGGCTTTGACCGCCGGATGGCTAAGGTAAGCTAAGGCAAGGCAATCTTAAAAAGGAGGTTATTTTGTATGGTTCATTCAAGTCACGCCCACCGGCAAAAGACGTAGCTTTTACTAGGTTTAGAGACGTATAGCGTGGATACAGTTGAAAAGTGCATGTTCACATTAAATGCATGAGAAGTTTACACTTTACAGGAGGGTGGATAATTTTGATGGATGATAGATTAAGTTGTAATTTGATATAAAGTTTGTTTTAATTAAATCAAACAAGTTGGTTTAAATTAATTCATTTTAAATAAATAAATAAAATTATTTTAATTATTAAATCATTTAAATTTTAATCTAATCAAATCGGATTTAAATATTAAAAAATTGGTTTCAACTAGTGTAAACCTCTCTTGGATGCAGGAAAATTCTAACCAACTTTGAGCTTATACACATGATAATTGCCTTTTATAGTGATAAATGTGTATGTAATCCTAGACCTACTGCTTCAGTAGTTGAACTCCATAGCAGAAATGTACAGACCTAAAGATCAGACTTTGCTTGTTTATTATTTCCAATCTCTCATGACGTGTGATGATATGACTTATCTCACATTATAATACAAATTTCCTTCTGATTTATGTTTGTATAATTTTTATAAAATATTTTAAATATCTATCCATTTTTATTTTAAGTTTTAATTTTTTACACTAATGAAATATGATATATTTTTATTAATATCTATTAATAAATATCTTATAAGAGATTAAAATAAAAAAATTTATGCAAAAGCCAAAAAGCACAATGAAATAACAGAAGTAAAATCAAACTATTCTTAAAGAATTTGTAGGAGTTTTTAATCAAATTGTTTATATTAGACATGAAAATTCAAGGGTTCGGTTAACTCCATCTTCAATCCAAAGCTCACAATCAGTCAATTGGGGTTTTTCTAGATTGGGTTGGGTTTCCCTTATCTGAGTCGACTTCGACCCTAAGAAGCTTAAGCCTTGGTTCTTAAAAGCCTAGTGTTGGACCCAATTTATCCTGAAAACGTTAAAGCGAGGGAGCTTCTCGGATCATTCAATAGGCCTAAGGCCGTTCGATTACAACCCACAGATGTTCATGACCAGTTCAACAATATGAGCCATTCGATGATCGAGAAAAGATCAACCAGAGAAAAGAGGGACATTCCTTATCCACAAGAGATAGAACACGCACCTGTTGGTGGATGCTTTGGAGTTTGGAAAGCCAATCGAAGATGGCGATGATACAAGCAACACCCTACCTCCACCTCAATACCACGACCACAACGCCGTTTTATTCCTCGCGCGTCACCTTTCCCCCACAGAAACCCAAGCTCTCCTTCACCGTACGCGCCTCCACGGACGAAGTCGACGATCCAAACGAGTCCACGGAACCGGAACCGGCCGCTGCGGAAGACGACGAGAATTCCTTCGATTCCCGATTATCTCGGATGCGTCTCAAGTACCGGAGCGGGACCGGAAAGAAAGCGGAGCTCCGGAAGTCGAAGAAAGGGACATCCAAATCCAAATCGGGAGCATCAATGTACCTCCCGCCAGTTCCACTAAAGGAGGCGGTATCGGGAGGTTTGAAAGTGGAGTTCGGGTTTAACCCGTACAGCGAGAGAGTCAACGGCCGGATCGCTATCCTAGGGTTAGCGGCACTGTTTCTGGTGGAATTGGCGACGGGGAAGAGTCTGATCAACTACCACACGCCGGCGATCGTACTGATTCAGGTGTATTTTGTAGCGGCGGTTACTGCATTGTTTGTGAAGTATGAGAAAGAGAAAATCAGTATATGGCCACAATCCAAGGAATGAACCAACACATTGTCTTCGATTTTTTCAAATCTCCTTCGTAGCTTTTTACTTATTTGAGTTTGTTCATTTGGTGTGTTTTTTTTTTTCTTGTTTTAAGTAAATTATTAAATCAATGTTTAAAACACTTAAATCCATAAAATAAAAAATTTAAGATTTAAAATAGTACTTATAAAAATTGAATAAATTAAATAGTTTAAAATATAATTGAAAATTTTTCTTTATCTATTATAGTTTTTAAATTTTAATTAAAAATAATTATTAAATAAAAATTAATTGATTTATTTTAGTTTATAAAAACTTATTAATTTACAAAAATTACCTGGTTAGTTAATAAACTGATCAATTTTTTTTTTGTGTAAAAGGATAACGAACAAAACAATTAAACAACTGATCCAAAAAAACATATTACCGACAAATCTTCTAACAGGATAAGGTGACACCCAATGGGTTGTTAACAACAAAAATTATTAAAATAAATCAAATCAAAAAGTTAAAAATCAAACTAAAAAATTGAACGGTATAAAACTAATTAGATTTTTTAATCATTACAAGTTGGATTAAATTTCGACATCATCATAAGAAAAAGTCATTTGTTTGAACAGATTAGTAAATAATAAATAACTACTCAAATCAATTGATATTATAAATATTTTGTGTCTCATAATAACGAGTTTGAATGGTTTTAAATTGATTGCAGTCCACAATAGTTGCTGAACCAAACTAGCTTTTGAATGCAGACCATCTTGATAGTATCTTGTGGGTGACTCTGCTTTCTAACTATGGTCATGACTAGAGTTTGAAAGATTTTAATTTACTGTGAGAACTTTCTTCATTGATTTTGGGCACATCAGCAAAAGAAAAAAAGTGATTTAATTAAACAGATGACTGAATAATAAGCTTTAGCCCATTGATACGAAAGGAAAGGCTCACAGCTTGAGAACCTAACACTGTGAATGCTCATTACCGTTCTAAAGTCTCAGACTGACTGTCTACTTGAAATAAGAAACTGAGAACCATTAAAGCACCCTAACCTTAAAAGAGGTAAATTCTGGATCACCACACGACTTTTGAACTATATTACAACCCCAAGACGTGATGATCATAAGGTCTCCAACTAAAGGAATTTGATCTCAAATCAATAATTCAGATTATTTTCTTTATAGCAATTCTTGTGAACTATTCTCAACAGTTTATATCTTCTACATGAGTTGGTATTAATTTATAGTCCAAAAGTGGAGGGCACTTCGTGTAATCCCACCAAGTTTTCGGTGAACTGAAGAATTAGAAGAGCATGAGTAATCCATATCATAGATTTGGTTCCTGAAACACAAGATCATAAATCCAATGATGCCTTGTCTGCATTGGCACAGGACTATCCGAACAAAAAACAGACAACCTTCAATTATCGTTGCTAACCAACCATTCCTGCTGGAGAATCAACTTCCCTTCTGTATTAATGATATAACTCCAATGTCCATGATACTATATTCCCAGGGATGCCAAAGTTGAAGATTTTCTGCAATTACAATACCTACTGCAAAATGGGTTCTCCGGGAGTCGATGGCTATTGGTAGCTATTCCGTACAACAGAAGCAGGGCACTTGCATTCGCAAAGATTCAATCCAAAACAGGTTTAAGAGTACTGCCACCATATTCGAGAAATCAGTATGAAGACTGCTTGTACAACAATGATGAACTCCAGATGAGATTCCAAGACTCGCTCCTAACGTTTTCCCTAATAATTGTCATTGCAAAAAAATTCAGTAAATGATCCCCATGGTCCGAATTTGATATGAGATTATCATTCCAAACAAGCTGGGAAGATTCAAAAACCATGTGATTATGAGACTTTAGATCCACAAAATGAGAAGGCAATATTACTACCAACTAATAAGGCTTACTGAAAACTGTCCCTTCTGTGCACCAAGACTTAAAGAAGAGGAAGTGACCCTCATTATGATGGAGATTAAAAAAAGGTCAAAAGGGTCACCACGCATTTTCTGCAGAAACGACACCACAACATTTTTCCACTTTCCAATATACTGAGTTCAATCCCTACATCAACGACATATTTCCAGAAAAAGAATGCCCCCTTGTGCTTCATCTGACATCATGCAGCATATCGATCCCACCAAATACAATGCATCAAAAAGGTCAAAAAAAGCAGTCACTGGACCCTGATATTTGATGAAAGAGGACAGAAGCAAGAATTCCCTACTAAGGCAACATCATTCCATAATTGCTACAATGATCACCACCAATCAACCAACTTGGTGACTTCTTCTGAATGAGGATAGCTCTAATTAAGAAGCTATGATGTGTGACTCAGGCCCTTTGCACATAAAGGATAATCCCTATAAGAAAAGTAGCAAGCCTTCTGGAATCTTGAGAAGCCATGGGAAATGATTTGTAACTAGAGATTATTGGTTCTAGCTAGGTACTCATACTTTATTATGAAAGTCTACTCCAATAGTAACTATTTGATGTCTCCTTAAAGCATGTAAATCTTTTAGAAGTGAAATCAAAAGACCTAGCATGCAAAACCAATAATGAAAGGTCAAAAAACTTGAGCCCATAAACTGACTGCAATGAAACATTGAACTTTCATCAAGCCCCACACCCAATTATCGGCAGATGATCATTGTCAACCTAATATGCCTCTTAATATTGAGCTACACCATCTGCAAACCTGCAATTTCTCTACATCAGTTAAAGGATGCCAAAAGAAAGTGTTACCTTATAAAAGCATAAGCAGCCTGCTAAAAACTCTGGTCACTTCACTAGCTTAGTACATTGGAGATTTATACGTCAGCAGTATGAGAAGTTTTGACTGTAAAAGATGCCAACATATCCTTAATTGAAGCTCCTTCTTCCATGGTTTAAAAAAAATCTTCCTGCATACGAGCTCCAGCCCAATGGGTAAATAATAAGGCTAATTATAACTTTAAAAAACTTGGATATCTGAACCCGTTGTACTGGCCTTCAACCAAACTTGACCTTATTGGAGCCACAAATGTGATAGCAAGCTAGCGAAAACGATATTGAAAATGGCAGCTAACACACTTAGCAAAGAGCATCCTGTCATTCAATAGTTCTGAGAAGAACCACAATATGTACACCATAGATCGTTCATTCAAAAGTTAGACGCACCAAGATTAACCCAAGCTAGCATTTGACATTAGATGCATAACATGATTAAGAACCACAATTGAGTTGTTAACTTGCTATATGCTTCAGTCACCAATCTTCCGTATCTGGCAGCAAACTACAAAAAATAACTCAGCAGCATGTTCGGAGCCCTGGCTTGTTACAGAAATTTTAGTCGAATCTTTTTCGCTTTGTTCTTGACATATCATCAAAACCACCATCATATACTGCTTGTGCCCCATTCCTGTAATTTCCTTCTTGGTCTTCAATACCTCTTGGTCTTCTAGGTGCACTACCAGGCCTGTTCCTAATCCGTCTGTCAAATTCCCTCCCACTCAAATTGGCTCTTTCATGGAAGTCTTGATCATCTTCAGGTAAAAACCTAAAAGACCTAGGGCCATCCTCTGAATTGAGATGGAAACTCTCACTGTCAACACCATTAAAAGGATGTCTAAATGACCTAATAGGCCCCCTTCTCTCACCATACCTTGCCCTATCTTCCCTATTTTCCTCAGCAGTAAGTTCATATAACCGACCAGAATGAATAGAGCCCCCAAAGAACTCATCACCATCTGTACCTTCTCGAGGATCTACAATTCCAAATCTCCTATTGTTTCCAAGTAAAACCTGGTTATTTGAACTCCTACTAGAGATTACAGACCTTGGATGACTAGGGTCTCGACTAGAATCCATTCCCCTCATTTCATTTCGCAACAAATATGGTGGGGAACCATGCCTCCTAACAACCATTTCTCTGTTAAAACCAGGATGATCAGGTGACCTCATCCTTCCCACCCTGTACATTGGTGATCTTCGATGTGACAACTCTGGACCGAACGTATCTGGAGACCTTCTCCTCGAAGAAGACCATGGACCAGGAGAACGAGATCTAAGAGGAGATTTGGAACGAACTTGAGGAACTCTTCTCTGGAAAGGAGGAAAGTTTCTAGTTCCTTGGACAAAGTGTCCATCTAATCTCTCATATGGAGGTTGAGCACGGGTAAATGAGCGTTCAGTACCATCATCATGAGGCCCCCTAGTCATCTTCTCTGTATGCCTTACTCCCATAGCTTCAGAACCCTCTTCACTGATGCTTCTTGACACTCTATGAGCCATTTGAACACCACGTGCTGCAGACCCACCCTTCCCTCCTGGAGACCGCCCCCTAGAGGGCCGACGACGAAAAATTGAAGTCTCGTCATCCCATAGCTTTCTCCCTCCTCGACCGCTACCAACAAGTGCAGCATCTGGTCCAGTGTTATAATTAATGAACTCAGTATCGGCTTCAACAACAGAACAGGCATATTTATGTCTAGGACCAAAATCAGAATTGTAAAATTCTGGAGCAAAGTCACGTTCAGAATTTCTATCACCGCGTAGTGTGTCAACTCTACCCGAAATTCTTCCTCTACCTCGTACAAAATTAAATCTAGAGCTTCTGGAGCACTCATCTTGCCTGCTTCTTGAGAATCTGTAGGAACTATCAGGATAAACATCACCCCTGAAGCCAAATTGAAGGAAGAAAGTCAGAAATCAATGCATCCATTAGGCAATGAAAAAGGTAATACAAGAACAAGACATAATAACAGGTAATCATCACCTCCCTCGAGGATGTGGCTTGTCTCCCTCAAGTTGTACATCAGGTAACCTTTCTCTTACAGGATTTGATGGCAATGGCCTACCAGGGATAGACTTCACTTTACCTGGAGATAATACATTAGATGCACGGGGCAAGTTTATAATCCTACTCTTATTACCTCCAGAGTTAGCAACCTTGGTCCCATCATCACAATTTGCCCCCACCTTAGGCGATACTGCATCAACAGAATGTGCCCCCACCTTAGGGGACGCCACACCATTGTTTGGCACATTACTGGCTTTCACATTGTCATCAGAATGCTGCAGAATAGATACAGTAGTCCCTTGGTCTTCACTAGTGGATTTGCCACATGCATGCTTTGTAGCTAGGTTACAGAAGCCATCTTCCAGTCTGGAGACTTCAAGTGATCCCTCTTCAATAGCCTTTATTTCTTTCTGTTTTTCACCTCCACTGGAGGGCATTTCAGAAGCTGATGAAACTTCTACAGAAGTATCTTTTTCTGAATCCTGATTGGTTTTTACTTTGAGCAAGCTGTCTCTGACAGTATCGGTGTCTTTTTCTGTATGGTATTCCATCTCAGTGACCTTCTCTTCAACATGGGATAAATTAGGATGATCATCGCTAGGACGTTCCGAGCCAACATTTTTATCGGAATCATCATGATTGACATTGTTCACACTCTCAAATAAGGAATTATCTAATGTATCATGCAGTTGTTCTCGAACCTCACCATCTTCGAAGCCATCATGTTCTCTAGCATGTTCTTCTATATCCATAGGCACAGAAATGCCATCAGACTCATATTCAGAACCATACGAATCTTCTTCAACTGGATCACCTGAAAAATTAATCTTTTCCTCATCACATACAGGACCTTTACCATTCTCACCTGTATCCTGAACAAATTCTTCCATAGACTTAAATTCCCCCTGTTCTGATTTGTCTAAAATTTTATCCTCTGTAGCTGCAACATCCACCTCGCCAGAAACCTTAAGTTCAATATCAGAATGGCCCACTGGAAGAGCAATTGCTTCTGAATGGGCCTGTCCAGAGCTTTCGGGTTTTTCATTAGGTACTTTCTCATCATGCTCCGAATGACCTAACACATTGCCACTTTGGGAGCACTCCGTTGAACAGCTAGATTTTATGATGGCATCCGGGCCTTGAAACACACGTTTATCAGTTGGACAAGGATGTTGGTTTCTAGAATCTGGACATATGAGCAACTGTTCATTTTCTGTGCAAACTGTTTCCAGTCCAGTATTCAGATTATCAACAGGATCTTGTTTATCAGATTTCTCCACTGTTCCCTCTGTCATCTTGATTGTTTCCATGTTGCCCTCCTGAACTGGTTCAGATTTAACTGACCTGCGATTAATTAAATTAAAATGACTAGAAATTGACAACATATTGGAATTCAGACCAAAATTTTCAGAAGATTCATGCTTCACTGCTCTAACTTGTAACGGCTCCACAGAATTAGCTTTAACTCCCTTGGGATCACTTTTCAGGCTCTCATCAATTGGTTCTGACTTTATGGCTCTCGATAGAGTTCTGTCTTCAACAGTTGAATCTACTTCATGCAACCTAATATTAGGAACATTCATTCTGGAGTCTCTGTTAGCATACAAACTTGAAGAACTTTGACTTGTGCTAGAAGCGACAGAAGAAGGACCAAGGCATAAATGGAGTGAATCCTCACTACTACTAAGCTTGACAGATACTGAATGTGTTTCGGGAAAAAAAGTCCTTTGCTCACTATCAACAGGGATTTTCTCTTCAGAAGCACTACTGGGACCAACCATCCTAGTTGAGCATATAAATGTTTTTGTTTCACACTTGGCATCAACAGGGTTCAAACTCTCAACAGCTACTTGACCTGCATCGCTCGCTAAATCAGCTGCAGCCCCATCATCTACAGAATCTTCCCATGCATCCATTGTTGTATTCAAATCCCAATTTGATCTATTGGCATGTATGTCGGAACTGTCACAACCCATCTGCAGATCCTCCAATTTGCCCTGAGCTCCACTTCCTCCCTTGCTTAATGACAAATTCAAAGAAACAAGTTCTGTATTAGTCTGATTCCCAAAGCTCCTATCACCACCACAATCTCCCAAAGCCAAAGCTTGATGTCCTGTAAGGCCTAAAGCAACTCCAGAATTTGCAACACTCATAGGCATCTCGATTTTACCAACCCCTTCTCCCATTTGTTGGTTATGCATATCATTATCAACCTTACACGCAGAAGGTTCATTGGCTACTAAATTAAACTCAATATTTGAAGAATTTGGGATAACATTACCAGAACTTTCAGTCGGAACAATTCTTTCACCATTCCCAAGGTTAGCAGAACAATCAGACTGTGAAGTACAAACTGATTCTCCAACTTTAACATCGTTATTAGATTCGCTTCCCACTAAATTTTGTTTGCATTCCTTAATTTCTTCAGGTGCCGGATTCTTGCTGTCAACAGATAAGCCACAACTTGATGAAACAAACGCATCTGAAGGACCAGAATCCTTAGATAAATCGTCATGTTCACTCTGGACAACAATATCTTTTGCGGGTAGTGAGGATGGTTCTTCAGGTGGAGGTGAAGGATGTCGAAAAAACCTTCTCTTTTTGATAGGAACACCTGCAATATCAATACTAGACTGCTGGGCAAGTGATTTGACCCCAGTCTGCCAAAAAGTAGATCAATTAGTAAACATGAAGAAATCAAACGATTCAATAATCTTCCAACTCCAAACAGCAAATTAATCAGAGTCATATAAACACCTCTTGGTTTCCTGAAACAGACATGGCCACGAAGTTTCCGCTAGTAAACCGCCTTCTGCATACCCTAAAACAAACAACTAAATATCAAATCCACAACACATAGACAGGTTAGGTAGCAACAAGCTATTCCGTATTCATGGATTCATAATCGGAACCCAGAAAACAAATCAAAATGTTTTAGGGAAAGAACAAAGAAACAAAAAATCGAAAGAAATTTTAAAAAAGTAAAGAACTTCCGATTCACGCAATCAATTAATAAATAAATAACCCAAATAGATCGGAATTTAATTATCAATCCACACAACTTAAATCCAGAAAAGAAAAAGAAGCGATCAAACACAAAAATAAAAGAAGAAACAACGACATTAAACGATTGGGGTTAAAGAAAACAAAACAAAAAGGAATTAAAAAACAGAATAAAAGCAAAGAAACGATTGAAACAAGAGATCAAAATTTTTAAAAATTGAAAAAAAAAATCGTTGAACGAAAATAACCAATGAACAGCCGTTGAAATCGAAGATTTAAGATCGAAAAACGAGTGAAAAATTACCTGACGAGATACAGATAGAGATAGAGAAATGAAAATAGAGTAAGAGAAGAGAGCTTGGATATTCCTCAGCAACTACCGCAAGAGGCGCGAGGAAAGTCGTAGGAAATTGCCTTTAGGGTTGTGGCAGCCACTTAAGTACTAATAAATGCGGGCTGTCATTATTTCTTGTTGGACTTTCTTAACGTCTACGCCAGTGACACTCCGTCACATTTCCCTGAGTTATTTATTCTTGGTGCCCACATTGAACGAATTGTCGTTTTCCTTGCAAAATCTTTTTAAGATTTGCAAATTTACTGAACGCGTTATTTTTTTGCATAATCAATAAAAATTAAGAGGTCAATTTTTATCCGGCTCCATCAGAGGTCAATTTATTGAACGCGTTATTTAAAAAATGGCGTCATTTTTTGTATTTTTAAAAAACTATAAGATATGTCAAGCCATAGATTGTTTTATTTTGACATGTAAGGTCACCTAAATCTTTTTAAAATTTGCAAATTTATTGAATGCATTATTTTTGCATAATCAATAAAAATTAAAACGTCAAATTTTTATCTGACTCTATTTTGACCCGAGTTGATTGGGTATAAGTTAAAAAGGGCCGGCCTGATAGAGTTATAGGTCGAACACGCTCGACTCAATCCTGCTCATAGTCGGACCATTACTTCAAAAATGATGCCATTTTTAAAAAAAATTTAAAAAAATTATAAGATAAGTCAAGCCACGGGATGTTTTATCTTGACCTGTAGGGTCATTCAGGCCCAACTCGGCCAATTAACATTCCTAATAAAAGTCCTCCTCTAAGTATTTAAAAATAATTTTATATACATCATCTTTGACAAATTTTAAAAAAATTATAAGATAGGTCGGGCCACAGGCTATTTTATTCTGACCTGTATGGTCATCCTATGCTCGACCCGGCAAATTAACATTCCTAATAAAAGTCCTCCTCTAATTATCTGAAAATAATCTTATATATGCTTAATTAAATTTTTTATTTAACCCAAAAGTGATGGGTTAAAATCACATTCCAATTGAAACCTCGATTCATAAGAATGCTATTTTTTCTTTCCTATATTCCCACGAGTACATAGAAAAGCTATCGATCAGCTGATGTTCGCAATGATCTTGAGCTGAGGACAGCAACAGATCTGTTTATTGAACTCGAAGTGGACTCGATAGCGGCGATTAACCTCTTTTATTTCGCGGCGAGACGATCGATGATTTCCAATCTCATAGTTCAGGGAATTAATGAACTGTTTATTCAGAACTGGACGATCGTGCAACGACATATCTATCGCGAGAGTAACAGATGTGTTGACTGGCTAGTAAACTATGCGAAACATTTCGAGTTAAAAACAACTTATTTAGATACTACACCCATTGGGTGCCACATTCTCCTACTAGAGGATACGTCGGGAATTTGTTTCCCTCATCTTATTATATAATCTTTATGTTCCCTCCTATAAAAAATTTTTTAAAAAAATCCCAATCTGTATTCCTCTACTCGAAAAGATTAATGTTCGCAATGATCTTGAACTGAGGACAGCAACAGGTCTGTTTATCTTGATGTACCTCTTACTACCTAGTTAAATTTCTCAATTCGTATTCCTCTGCTTGGAAAGATTAAAGGGGAAGTAAATTTTTGGCATAGCATGTAATATATAGTACATAGTTTATTACGTGCCCAGGATCAAATATGAAATGATTAAAAACGAAGGTAATGCGGAATATCTGATTTCGGTTTAAACTCTAATTCTGATGTCGATTCTGAGCTCCAAATGATCACAAATTTCCCAGGACTTTTATGAAAAAATTTTGCCGACACGAGATTTAGTTCTGTCTAAAGTTTTCTCAATACGTAAGCTTTCTTAACTGGTCAAATAATCCTTATGCTTGCAATTGATATGAGCAACTGCAAGAGACCTTAACTATTATATACAACTTTCATATTGAACTTCCCATCACAAAGTCGATATAGGTCTGGTCTATACTAATTGAGATCCATTTTCTACTCAACTTTGACCCATTAATTAAGATCATTTATTAGGCAATTTTAACACTCATTATTTCAGTCTTGACTATTCACTGGACAACGCACATCACTCTACCTAGGAAGATTACGAAGGAAATTGATAGACTGATGAAAACCTTTATATGGACTGATGGCTAAAGTTAATTGGAGTGAGATCACCACAATGGTGAATAGAATGGTAACTTCTAGGATTTCCAAACATTGGTTGAGCACCTTCCACAATTGGGAGACACGGGTGTAGAAGATGAAATATACCAGTCTCCAAATCCACGAGGTAACTTCACACATGAATCCTGCATAGGTTATTCTAGAATGCATTAGTGGAGGCTCTTTGGTATAATCTAATTCGACATAGCTCCTGAAATCCAAAAGCATTCTTGATTACTTGGTTAACTATCAAAAATAGGTTAAAAAATAAATGGTTTAGTCTGACTGACTAAAACATCATGTGAATTTTGTTATAATAATGACCAGGATAGAAACCACTTGTTCTTTGCTTGTGAATATAGTAAAAGCATAGGAAGTAGAATTCTTTACATGGTGGATGCACAAAATCACACATATATGTAAGAGCATACCCTATGGTGGTTCATAAACTATTATAAGCTTGAAAAACATAATGCGTTCCTACAAAGCTACCCTATACTAACCGACAAACTTTGTACGAGAACTTATAATCGTGTTAAATTGTAACACCCCACTCCCGTGAGACCCAGACCCGACATCGATGGTGATATCCGAGTCTGTGCCCCGCGAGGGTGGCGTACTACATCACTCAGTCAAAACTCAGTATAAATTTTTTTTTGAATACATTCATGCGCGTGGAAAACAGTAGATAATTTGAGCCCGTGTAAATTTGTATACATTTTCAGTCAACAATAATTTAAAATAGTCATTTAATGTACAAAAATTCATAACCAAATTGGGCCCACTATAAATACAAGTATTATTTTACAGAAATTGCGGAATACAATTTTATGAGACACTAATGCAGACGCGAACTGATCCCGATCTCTATCTTTCACTTACATGCAGTAGGCATACTCCCGTGTCTAACGGGGTACTCTTCAAGGCCTGAAAAATAATTGCAAATTTTGGGTGAGTT
>JAOQMR010000006.1:18574963-18589625 GCA_027563865.1 Erythroxylum pelleterianum | reverse complement strand
ATAAATGGTTAAGGAATCCCATTGGCATAAAAATGACATGCAAGGAGATGAACTAATAAAATTATCATCAACTATTTATAAAGAGGTTATATTTCTCAATTGTGTTTAAATTTGAGGAAAAAAATGACAAGTGTCTAACTTTTTTGCTCTATAAACAATGAAGCTCAATATTTAATTCGTAGTATAATACAATCGAAAGATTGCATAATGTAAAAATGACAATGGTTAGATGATAGTATGATTCAGGTTTGTCACTCAATGATATTGTGAATGTTATTACTTCTTATGGTCTAAGATATAAAGCTTTTTCAACTAATAATTATGAAGATAATCTTCCAAGGAGCTTTGTTAACGAAATAAAAAATTATTTTAGTGAATGAAG
Source organism: Erythroxylum pelleterianum (assembly GCA_027563865.1). Classification (NCBI taxonomy): domain Eukaryota; kingdom Viridiplantae; phylum Streptophyta; class Magnoliopsida; order Malpighiales; family Erythroxylaceae; genus Erythroxylum; species Erythroxylum pelleterianum. Next base: position 18,589,243 of record JAOQMR010000006.1, on the reverse strand, counting down.
AATAATTTGTGCAACTTATGAATGTTTAATCATGTGTGATTGCTAGATAAATAGAAGACAAGTATCCATTATGAATTTTATGGTTCATTTTACTAAGGGGTGATGTTTTTGGAAATCTTATGCATTTAGTCTCGTAAGGAATGTGGATACTTAAAAACTTTTATAAAGTTGTAAATGAAGTTAAACATAAAAATATTATACAGTTCACCATTGACAATAGTGCTACTTAAAAAGTAGTTAAGAACAGGTTGTAAGTAGGTATAATTATTTATATTGGACTTCTTATGTTGCACATTATAGAAAAATATATGAGTAGATACTAAATAATTTTTTATTATTGATAAAACTATGCAAAAAGTGACGATAATAATGTATGAGTTCAGAGTTTAACAAGAAAAGATTTTATTAAAAGTAGAGATTTGTGTCATCAAAAATTTACCAAAGGTAAGAATTTTTGTGTGTTTTGATTTAGCAGTCTAATTAAACAAAAACATCATACTCATCTATCATTGACTTGGTTTTCATATATACCAAAACATAAAAAAGTCTAATTTCCATAAATGTCTTACACTGTAAGACACAAAACAAGAACTTTAAAATTCAATAGTTATTCACACATAAGTCGTTAAAATTGGATTAAGATAATGAAGTAAAATTGAGATACGCATGCATATACAAATGGTATGATATCACTGTCAAAAATATTGTCTAACATAGACAACATACAAATGTTATGATATCAGTGTAAGAAATATTATCTAACATAAATAAACAATAAAATATTTCAAAAACACATGAACCGTCTCGAAATTTATTATTTGGATGAGTTCAGTTTCTTATTTTTAGAAAGTCTAACTTATTTTATAATACATTTTAAAACTGTCATTTGGCATCTTATATCAAACGTCTTATTCTAAACCATCGGGTGTCTTCGGCAGTTAATATCAAACGTCATATCTTAAATCATCAAATGTGTTCAATAGTCATTAGCATCAATGTTTAATATATTGTCAATACTATTCTTATAAAAGGGACTGCCAAAGCACTCTCCAGCCACCGGGTCAAGAAAACTACCTGCAATCTGTTTTTCATCTTTTCTTGCTGATTAATTAAACAACAATTCTCTTAGAAATTTAGAACTCCCAAAATTCACACCCAAAGATATTTAATATACAAAAATATCAGAAAATAATAACAAAAGAGAATTTACGTGGAAACTCTTAAATCGGAGAAAAATCACGGACACCAAAAAAAAAATTCACTATGAAAAATTCTTACAATCACACAATTTTTCCTCTCACACAATCCCTTAATACACCAATATACTCACAAAGAAATACCTAAGACAAACTTTCCAACTCTCACCTCAAAAGAGGAATTTAACTAGAGTTAAATTTGTACTACAAATCTTTGACTTTGTTTGGTGCATTAAACAAGGAGGTAGTAACCTTCTTATATAGGTAACAACCTTGCCTCAATAGTTGTCCCCAACTAATATGGGATAATAAAGGAACCAAACTCAACAAACCCTATAATTAGAATGGACCGCTCTGGTAGGGGGCTGCTGAGGATCAGACCGTGATTCAATCCCCCAGCGGTGGTCGGGCCTGCAACTGGGGGCTCTTGGAGTTGGGGCTCAACCTTTTGGAACAAGAATGTCTGGGGTTAAAGACAAAACTGCCCTTTTCTTTTTGGGTTGAGACTATCGAAGGTAACTACTTATTACCGAAAATTTTCCTTCCCTTTCTCTTTTATTTCAGGCACATAGACTTTGTTTTAAGGTTTCGAGCGAGGTCAACTTATCTCATAGGTTGTCTGATGTAATGGAATCGGACAGGGTGGCTGAGGAAATAAGTGACACTGTTGATTAGTGAAACGCCACCTAACTGTAAGGACGCTAGAAAATCTACTTCCATTTGGTTGTTGGCTCATGGCCGGTATGCAATCCAACTTTCTGAATTACTAATGCTTATGTGATCATAATTTGATACGATCTTATTTTTTAATTACAACTTGATTGATCAATTTTTCTATGAAATTTAGAGAAATAAATATAATTTTAAATTTGGTAACAAAATGAATTTATTTTAGTATTAAATTTAGTATTTTGAAAAATCTTATACAGTGGTTATCAATAAAACTTTTTAAAATGTGATTTTATTTTTTAAAAAATTGGTGTAATTATCGAAATTTAAAATAGTTATCTTATTAATTTATTTAATTTTAGTAATTAACTTATTAGAAATTTCGATATCCCGTTAATTAAGATGACATGTTAACCATATAATAAACTTTTTATTTTTCAAAATGAGATAGTACATGAAATTATGTCCACTTCAATAATCTGATAAATCCGCTCATGATCATCCCACTTATCATTTAAATCACTAATAAGTAAAACCAGCATGATACCCACTAATATATGGAGATGATGCTTAAGAAATGGGTTAACAAAAATATACTAGGAATTCCCCATTGACATTAATTGCACGATCACAACATTATCACTTCTGTTCGGATAGTTTATTAGTCGGAAATCTTCAATCCTCATTTGCCAATAGTATAGTTTTTTTTTGTTTTTAATTACTATAAGAACATAATCCATCATGGGCATTTAGTTGTCTTTTTTTTTTTCTTTATAAAATGTGTGTTGGAAGACATATTCTGAGTTGTAAACAAGAAAGGTCTTCATATGGCCTTCCTAAAGCCGATCAGCAAGAGCTTACTTTTGGCCTGCAAAGTGGTTCATGGTTCCCAAAATATTCTTAATGGTTAGAACTTAGAAGACAGATAATTTGAACAATTTGTTATGAAATTCTTTCTTATTTTATGCATGCATCTATCCATTGACAAGAAGATTGGAGAAGAAAAAAGAAAGGCGATTGATGTGAAACAAGACGGCAGATGAAACAGCTGAGCTGATGATAATGCCCAAACACACTAGAACTTTCCAAGGGTGGAATTGTGAACTACCATCACCAAGTTTTGTTGGGATTAAAGGCGCATTTCTCAGAGTCCTAAAGCTTATTGGGTTATTTTGTCATCGCACAATTCCACATGAGAAGTACTGTTTTTTTGGTTTCTACTAACTTGTCTCTTTAGCCTAGTTTATAGCATTTGAACTGCGCATGTGACATGATTTTTGAAGCAAACTCCACCTCTTTTATTTTCAGGTAATAAAAGCAAGTGCAAGTTTACAATTGTGTTCGTGGTTTCCCTTTCTGCTACCGTGTGAAGTCTAGGGATGTGGTCTTTTTCTTAATCTCTTGAAGATTTGACAATGAACTTACCTGCTCAATAGGCTTCTGTGTCTAAACATTCTATACTCAAGCAATACAACACAGCAGGGGGGAAAAGGAATCATTTTTAGTGATAGGTTATTGTGTTCCATGTTCTGGGACTTCCGCTGTGGTTAAAAGGTTAAGGATGGTTGGATTTGGGAAAGCGGCAAGGCATGGGAAAAAGCGCATGTAAATTACCAACCCTAGGACCCTACCAAAGCGGCAGGGCATGGAAAAGAGCTCATGTAAATTACCAAACTTAGGACCCCACCAAAACATGCTTTATACAGAAGATATGGAGCGATTGCCTTGCTACTATTTAAGCCTATTATAAAGATACCCCAATAGGGGTACATTTTCTGATGGCACTTATGATCCCAAATCCCAATTCACAAACACACAAACGTGATTTTCTCAAATGGGACCCCATCAAATGTCGTCCACAGTAACGCACAAATCTGACTTTTTCAATAGACCACTCTCCTCCGGCGCAGCCTCGCCTTCAAATCCTGTCTTCTTTCCCTTGTTCTTACCCAGTTCTTTTTACATCTAAGCCATCTGTTAACCTATATAAACGAATAACTCAGATGTTAAGGGGACAGGATAGGAACAGAGAAAGGGGCCAAATAATCAGCCCTCCCCCACTAGAAAAGAGAGGGAGATTAAGTTAAGGATGAGTTTTGCTTTTCTCATTAACAAGTTAGCATCAATCTCGGTGGCTAACAAAAGTAAATAAGGCAAAAGAAAAAGATATTAAAAGGATTCCAGGGAGAGTGTCTGTGTCAGTGTATCTGTCTGCGTTTGCTGTTTGATAATAAGCATATGCCCACACCCACCTTGAACAATATGACAAGCCATAGCCCACCTAATAAACTCCCTTGAAATCAAACATAAACATGAAAGTAAATATGAACTGGTTTTATTTTATGCTGAAAGTAATAAAATAAAGCCAGTTCTTGCCCACTGAGCCTAAAACCACTGAGCGTCTCTCTCCCTCGCTCTAGTTGACAACCTAAAGTAACATTTATGTTCCAAACACCAGAACTAACAAAATCTAGTTTTTCCCACTTTAAAGCCAATTTACTTTGTCTCGCAGTTACATTATTACAAACACCAAACAAATTCTATCTCTTGGATTTGATAACGAATATCTGCATTCCGTTCCCATTTTGTCATCTCTCTCTCTCTCTCTCTGAAAGAACAAGATTATGCCAGCTTTTACAGAAAGCAGCGCATCATCATCGTCAACAATAGCAGAGCAAAACATGCTAAGAAAATCCAGAAACCATTTCAACCATGAGCACCCCGTTTCCACAAGAACTGATCCATACCCAAATATCTCTCGCTCATCCAAGTCGACAATTTCCTCTCTTTTTATCTCCCCATTCTCCACAAACGCCGGTGAGTCCACCACCACCACAAGCAAGAAGAAAGGTTCAACCTTTAGAGGCCTTGGATGCACCGCGTCGTCGGCGCAACAAGTTTCGGTGCCGGGGGTGATACGGTCGTCGGCGGAGTGGGAAGGGAAAAAGGTGAAGAAGAAAAAGGACCTACAACAACAGAAAAGAAAGAAAAATGAGAATGTTAACAAAGAAAGCCATTACCAACTTGTTCTTGGTGTAGGTAGTAGCAGTAACAGTAACAGCAACAATGATGGGAATAGTAATGGTAGCTTTAATCATGGGAGTTGTATGGCGGGTCAGGATGTGTGGTGCGGACCTGGAATTGGGTTGTCAGCAGATGCTGTTGTTGGGTCTGTAGATTGTGTTGTCGCGAGGAGGAATCTGAATGGAAGGGGCAAGTTAGATGGGGACAAACCCATTCAGAGGGAGCGAGGAAAAGAGAGGGAGGTAATTTTCCTCCATCTATTGTGTACTGCAGTTTCTTCCCCATTTTTGTTGTGCACTAAGTGTTGACACTTGCATGGCTGTTTCTTTATGTTTTATTTTTCTTGTAAGGAAATCCTTTTTCTGTTTTAGTTTGTTGAAGTTGGTTAGGGTCTACTAATAGTTTATTGGGATTTTTGATGCATTTCAGATTTTTAAGCTGGGATTTTTGCCTTCACTTTTTTCGATATACATAATGATTATTACACATTTTTTATAACGCGCTATTGTTCTCTTTGTTTCTCTTTTAATATTTGTTTGGTTTGTTTTTCATTGTTGATCGATTTCTCTTCAGAAATTTCATCTAGGTTATTGGTACTTCCATTTATTTTTATGTTATGGTCAAGAAAGTTTCAGTTGACTGCATATTAATGAAGATCTTCTTCACGACTTTTAGACACGGTTTCATTTATGATATGCCTTACTTGCCCAGAAACTATGTTCTAAGTTTCTGATATGGTCCAGAATCAATAACAAAAGAATTAAGAACTAAGAAGAGAAGATAAGATGATGAAGATGAGAATTAAGAGATTGAAGAAGAATCTTTATTAGAGAGAAGAAACAGTTTTACAACTGATTTCCGATACCACATCTGGTCTTGAGTCTCCTATTTTAACTGTTTCTAACTAATTCACCCGCCTTATTCCTATACAGCATCCGTTACCTATTTATTCACAATTCCTATACTTTATTCTCTCTGTAGACTGTATCATATCATTAACCCCTTGCCAAACTTTCCTTGACCTCAAGAAAAAAAGATATCAGGATACCGTAATCACATCTCATCAACAAACTCCCATGTGGCATCAGTTGCAGTATCACCCTGCCAATGAATGAGGACCTGGGTTGTAGCCTGATTACCCTGGTTAACCATTCGATGCTTGAGTACAGCCTGAGAAAGTAACATTGGCTATGTATGGAATGCGGAAGGGAAGTTTGAACCTCACTAGCAGCAGGAGCTCGTTTCAACTAAGAAACGTGAAAAACATTATGAATTTGAGCATTCACAGGTAATTGTGACTTGTAAGCCACTTTTCCTATTCGATCAACAACAAGGAAAGGACCATAGTACCGCTTTTGAAGCTTATGATAGGATCGACTGCCACTTAAACTCTGTTGCCTATAAGGATGAACTTTTAGATAGAACTTATCTCTAGTAGCAAACTCTCGCTCAATACATTTGTTGTCAGCCATTTGTTTCATTCGATGTTAACCTTTAAGTGGCTGATTCCGTAAATATTTAATCATATCCTCACGTTGTTGCAACCATTGGTCCACTGTGGCATTTTGAGAATCATTAGGAAAGTAAGGAACATGAATTGGTTTTGGAAATCCATAAAGAGCTTCAAAAGGGGTCAAATTGATAGCAGTATGATAGGTGGTATTATACCAAAATTCAGCCAAAGGCGACCACTAACTACAAGCTGTTGGACGATTACTTGTCAACCACTAACTACAAGCTATTGGACAATTACTTGTCATGCATTGCAAATATGTCTCTAAGCAATGATTAATCACTTCTGTGTGCCCATTTGTTTGGGGGTGGTAGGTAGTAGATGTTTTTGAAGTGTCACCCCTTGTAAAGTAAAGAGTTCCTTCACAAAATTGCTAACAAAGATAGGATCACGATCACTTGTTATAGTAGATGGCATCGCAATGGTAGGGATGATGCAACTTCATAAAGTGAGCATATTTGGTTAATTTGTTAACAACCACAAGAATGATAGATTTGCCTATAGAGAGTAGTAATCATTCTATAAAATCCATACTAATATCAATGAAAAGACCCTTAGGAATTAGCAGTGGTTGTAGCAATCTAGGAGAAGCCATGTTTTCATTCTTATTTTGCAAGCAAATTGTACGATTCCTGATATACTCTCTTACATCTTTGCAAGGGTCTTTCCAATAGAGAATTGATGCAATTCTCTTCGTAGTAGCATGAACTCCAGAGTGCCCTCCAAATGATGAAGCATGAAAGAATTGAATTAATTGTTGCCTCAAAAGAAAATTTGCCCCAACAACTAATTTACTCTTCCTCCGCAATTCATCTTTGTGCCGAGTAGAGTCTGGAAATTGTAGATTCCCTTGAACCCTAATATTAGACTTCCAAGTGGCCGAAACTTGAGGCAAGAAATCAAATGTAGGACCCTTAATAGTTGCTACATAGACTTCAAGCTTGGAAAATCTTGATAAAGCATAATCTTGATAAAGCATTTGTAGCTTGATTTTCTTTACCCTCCCTATACTGAATTTCATAGTCAAATTGCATTTAGCATGCTTGCTGTGTTGGTGTGGTAAGCCTTTGCTCCAACTAATACTTGAGGCTTTGGTGATCTGTATGAATGATAAAGTGCTTATTAACTAAATATGACCCCCAATTTTTTAAGATCTGAAAGGATTACCAACATCTCCTTCTTATAAATTGAAAGGGATTTGTTCCTGGAAGATAATGTCTTGTTAATGTAGCACAATGGGTGGCCCTCTTGGGTCAAAATTGCACCAATGCCATTGCCGCTAGCATCTGTCTCTATCGGGAGATCCTTAGAAAAGTTAGCGAGAGCCAAAACAGGAGCTGTCACCATTGCTATCTTGAGTGTTTCAAAAGCATGTTGAGCTTTATTATCCTAATGAAAAGCATATTTCTTTAACAAATTAGCGAGAGGGCCTGCAATTTTCCCATAATTGGGGACAAAACTTTTGTAGTAACCTAACAATCTAAGGAACAATCTAAGGAAACCTCTTAATTGTTTGATAGTGCAAGGGACATGCCAATTTTGGACTGCTACAATCTTAGTCGGATCTATTCTTACCTCCTCTGTAGAAATAGGTATTCTCCGCTTCCACAACCGAAGAAACATGTTTTGCATTTAGCATACAACTTATGCTCCAATAGCTTTTCCAAGATAGCCCTTAAATGTCTTAAATGTCCATGCTTGTTTTGACTAAAAATTAAGATATCATTGAAGAAAACAAGAAAAAATTTTCTCAGGTAAGGTTGAAAAACACGGTTAATGAGATGTTGAAATGTAGAAGGCACGTTTGTAAGGCCAAAGAGCATTACTAGAAACTCGTAATAACTGTCATGTGTTTGAAAAAGCAGTCTTTTCAATGTCAGCGCCATGAATTCTAATCAGCCAATATCCTAGACGCAAATCTATCTTACTATTGAATGTCCTAATTCATTCAACAGCTCCTCTACCACAGGAATGGGAAATTTGTCTTTAATGGTTGTATGATTAAGTGCAAGATAGTCTCACACATATGCCAGGTATTATCTTTCTTCTTAACCAATACTATTGGGTTAGCATTAAAGACTGTGACTGCCCCGTATGACACTTGCATCAAGCATCTGCCTCACCATCTTCTCAGTGACATCCTTTTGGAGACTGCATAATGATATGGTTGATTATTAATAGGCTAACTTCCTTCCTTAAGTTCAATTCGATGATCAAACTTATGAGGTTAAGGCAATGACACAGAATCCTCAAGCATTGCTTTAAATTCATTAAGCAATTGTTGTAACTCAGGCCAAGAACTATCTATGATTTCCTCAAGCAAACCATTGACAGCTACCAACTCTGGCAATGAAATCACTCGACTGAAGCCACTAGTGTTTTATGGATTTGCAAAGCATTTACCACTTCAATTTCAGTCCTGGATCCTATGAACATATGTTCTTGCCCATGTAATTTAAATGTCATCTTCAACTGTTGGAAATTTCACAAGATGTCTCCAATAGTTGAAAGCCATTGTACACCCAAGATTAGATCATAATTGTCTAGAGGAAGAATAAAAACATCTATTTCAAAATTTTGACCTTGCATTCTACACTGCAAGCCCTCACATTTGGAATTACACCCTATTTCTTGACCATTAGCCGCAGTAACCTTGAGATTGCCCATTTCCTACACAGCACATCTCAATTTGTTTGCCATATTCTCACTCAAGAAGTTATGAGTACTCCCTGAGTCAATTAGAATATACAATCTCTGCTTACCATGATACCCCTCTATTCTCATAGTATAAAAACCTTGTTGTCCAGTTAAAGCATGATTGGACAACTCAACTTCTTGGTGTTGAATGTTGAAGATAATTTGTATTCTGTAAATTTGTGTACATAGGAACAAGATTTATATACAAAATTCCTAGGACTATTTAGGAAATAATCTAGCTATTAACTCTATGAAATCTCTCAATCATAGGAGAGATTATAGGTGTAATTATAACAATATCAATGCTAATAATTTATGGTCAACATAACAATATCAATGCTAATAATTTCTGGTCAACACTCCCCCTCAAGTTGGTGCATAGATATCGCTCATACCCAACTTGCAAACGAGGTTATGAAACTGTTTGTTGTAGAGTCCTTTGGTGAAGACATCTGCCAGTTGTTCATTTGACCCCATATGGAATAATTGCAGAGAGCCATTTGCAAGTTTCCCCTTCACGAAGTGTCGTTCAATTTCTATGTGTTTTGTTCTATCATGCTGAACAGGATTGTGAGCTATACTAATGGTAGCTTTGTTATCACAGTAGAGGGATGAACTTGCCTCATTTGTCAGTTGTAATTCATTCTTCAGCTTCTTTTCCTACAATAGTTCGCACTCACCTTGAGCCATAGCTCTATATTCGGCTTCTGCACTAGATCTAGCAACTATATTCTGTTTCTTACTTTTCCAGGTGACTAGATTTCCTCCTATGAGCGTACAATGACTAGTGGTTGGCCTCGTATCATCTAGAGATCTGGCCCAATTAGCATTTGTAAATGCTTCTATCTTAAGATGACTATTGTTAGTGAACATAAGGGCTTTTCACTTTAGATAGCGCAAAATGCAGAATACAACTTGTAAGTGTGGTTCTCGTGGATCATGCATGTACTGACTTACCAGACTAACTGCAAATGCTATGTCTGGCCTAGTGTGAGAAAGATAAATGAGTCTCCAAACCAACCTCTGATACCTACTCATGTCCACTGATGTACCCGTTCCTGCTTGCAGTTTGATTGCTTTCGACAGGAGATTCAGCTAGTTTACAACCCATCATCCAGGTTTCTTCTAATAAGTCTAGGACATATTTTCTCTGGGAGATAAAGATTCCTCTTCTTGATCTAGCGACTTCAACTCCCAAGAAATCTTGCAATTTTCCTAAGTCCTTAATTTTAAATTCTTGAGCAAGTAGTTTTTTTATCCTAGCCAGCTCTTCTGTATCACTTCCAATTACAATGATGTCATCAACATAGACAATAAGAAGCGTAATCTTACCTTCAGAGTGCTTGATAAATAGGGTATGATCCACATTACTCTGTTGATAACCAAAGGAGATCATAGCCCGATTGAACTTTTCAAACCATGCTCGTGGTGATTGTTTTAGCCCGTACAAGGCCTTTTTTAACCTACAAACCTTCCCTTGTGTCTTCTCATGTTCAAACCCCAGAGGAATCTCCATATAAACCTCCTCCTCCAGATCCCATGAAGAAATGCATTTTTAACATTGAACTGTTGCAAGTCCCAATCCAAGTTAGTTGCACACGAGAGTAAAACTCTGATTGTATTCATCTTAGCAACAGGAGCAAAGGTTTCTTGATAGTCCACTCCATATATTTGAGTAAAGCCTTTAGCCACCAATCTCGCCTTGTATTTCTCAATGAATCCATCTGGCTTATGCTTCACTGTGAATACCCATTTGTAGCCAACCGTCCGTGTTCCTTCTGGAGCAGTGACAAGTTCCCAGGTCTCATTTTTTGCCAGGGCCTTCATTTCTTCAATCATAGTTTCTTTCCATTAGATAATTTTCATTGCTTCTCTCCAATCCTGTGGAATAGACACAGAAGAAACAGATAAGACAAAGGCTCTATAGGCAGGAGATAGTGAGTCATATGTAACAAAGTTAGAAATTGGGTGCTTGGTGCAACTTTGAACACCTTTTCGAAGAGCAATCGGCTTATCTAAATCATCAGATAAATCATATTCTAGCTCACCAGTGTTTTTGAGGGAAGAGGATGGCATTGGCATAGACTGCATGATTTTTTCTGTCTTATCTCACCTTGAGTATGTCTTTAAGTCTGGTCTATCTAAGCGCCGACTTCGATCCTCTTGAACCAAACTAGTTTTCTCCCCCTCAATTGTTCTTCTTCCTTGGATCACAATCTATAGAGTCAAGCAACACTTCGTCTTCAATCCATTCTCCCCCTGAAGAGGAGTTGGGGATGCGGTGAAATAGGACTCATACTCCAGAAAAGTGACATCCATACTTACAATGTATTTCTTAGACAGAAGGTGATAACACTTATATCCTTTTTTTAGGAGAATATCCAACAAACACACATTTCAAAGCTCTTGGCTCCAACTTGCCAACATTCCGAGCATGAACAAAGCAAACACTTCCAAAGACTCTTGGAGTTACAGTATAAGAGTTTATACCTTGTAATATTTCAACAAGGCTTTTAAAATCTAAAATTCAAATTGGCATTCTGTTGATGTACTATTCCATTAAAATATAGATAAGCATCAAATTTGCCATTCATATACTCCATTCTATTATTTGACCGTAAGATCTTAACTCTAGCATCATGTTGAGTACAAATCATCTTGTGAAAAGATTGGAAGCATGAAAAAACTTCATTCTCGGTTTTCATCAGATAAACCCATGTCAATCAGGTGCAACAATCAATAAAGGTCACAAACCATCTATGGCTAGAAAGAGAGGGAGTTTGAGTAGGACCCCAAACATCGGAGTGAATGGTCATAAAAAGAACAAAACTCTTATTATTTGATAAATGATAAGAACTCTTATCCCTATTGTTTCCATAAGAGTATGTTAAAAATTTCTTTTGAGAGCCTGTCATATGTCTGTTAGCTCCAGAGTCTATAATCCAAGGATTATCTTTAGAATTGTAGTACTCAATACTTGGTTTGGCAAGGTTTGATTTGATGCACCAACTGTGGAAGTAGAGTTTGTTTTTGAGAGAAGCTGTCTTAAGGCGTGACGTTCCTCATTGGATAATCCCCTAGCTAACAATGTTTCATATACTTAAGTGAGCCTGACCCCTTACCATTGAGTCGCCTCGTTTTCCACGACTCTGATTAGGCCTTCCATGCAATTTACAGCAGGTTTCTCGGGTATGTCTTGATTTTTCACAGTAATCACAATGTAAGTGATCCTTATTAGATGAGGTATTTGCAGGTTTTGGCTTTTCGGTAGAACTTGCTACTAATCCTGCTTTTTCAATGATTGGTGTATGTAGCATAACATTTCACCTATTTTCTTCTTGTTGTACTAGAGAATGTGCGAGCTTCACGGAAGGGAAAGGATCTTTTCCAAGTACTGTACCTCGTATATGAACATACTCTGGGTTAGGACCTGCTAAAAAATCAAATACCCGATCTTCTATTATTTTCTGGAATCTAGCTGCGCCTTTTGAGCATTCTGCTTGAAAGTCCTAATAATAGTCTAATTTCTGCCACAACCCACATAACTCTGCAAAATACTGTGATACAGTCATATCTCTTTGCTTCGTGTTATGCAATTTACTATGAAGATAAAAAATTTGAGCTTTATTACCTATTTGAGAATAGGTTAGAGAAGCAATTTTTCATATCTTTGCTGCTGTGTCAAGTAGCAAGTATGTCTGAGCAATCTCTGATTTCATTGAATTGATGAGCCAAGACATGACGAGAGAATTCTCGGACTCCCACTAATTAGAATTAGAATTAGAATTATTGACATCGAGTCTCTTACTGTCATCATTAATGTAATCTTGTAATCCTCTAGCTTTGATGAACAACAAACAGAATCTTGACCAAGCAAGATAATTAGTTCCATCAAGTTTTACAGGATTGATTTGAAGTCAAGGATTATCGGAACTCGACATAATGACCTTCTTTCCCTCCATCTTATTTAGTATTACTCAGGACAACCAACAAAAAAAAAGCCAATAGAGTAGGTAAAATTTGTTCGAAAATGTGCTTCTGGTGTATGGGCAGAAAAAAATACCAGACAAACTAGAAACAAAATAGACCGAGGAGAAGCAAGGAAGCAAGGGTACTGGCAGAAGGTAAGAGGTGCATCTGACACTACCAGAGGAGAGGCAAGAGGCCGGCGACACTGGTGGAGAAAGAATCAAGGCGAAACACTGGCCAGAAGGTGGCGAGTGGTGCTCACGAGCGGCGACGGTAGAGAGACTGTGGCGGCGCGTGGCAGTGCAGTTGATGTCGGGTCTTTCACGGTGGGAGTTGCCAATCACAACGGAAGCACTCTAGGTGGGTGGTGAGAAGAAAAACACATTGCTTTTTAGGCAAGTACACACTCAGACAGTGTTCGTTCCCATTTGGAACGAACAGCTAGAAAAAAAAAACCCTTAAATCAGATAGGAGCTTTGATACCATGTTGAATGTGTTGAATGCTGAAGATAATTTGTATTTTGTAAATTTGTGTACATAGGAACAAGGTTTATATACAAAATTCCTAGGACTATTTAGGAAGTAATCTAGCTATTAGCTCTATGAATCTATCTATTATAGGAGAGATTATAGGTGTAATTATAACAATATCAATGCTAATAATTTCTGGTCAACATAACAATATCAATGCTAATAGTTCTGGTCAACACATGGAAATCTATTACTTCAACCTCGTCATCATCAACTGCATCCTTATGGGTGTCAACCTTGATCATAAAAATTTGTCTTTTTTTCATTTATGCCCATGTACATATTTTTCCTCGCACCAAAAGAAAAAGCCCTTAGCTCGTTTGTCATTCATTTCTTTAGTGATGAGTGTTTTGGCAAGATTGTTATTCATGGGTTTAACAGTAGGACTAGGTAACAGACCACCAGTTTGTACTTTTGGATTAGTAGTTTGTGTTTTGGTTTGTGTGTTGGTTAGTGATAGTAGTTGGTACTATGGTTGATGAGCTAGGTAATGGCTTAGGTTTAATAGTAAGGGTAGTATGGGTGTTATTGGTAGTAGGTTTGGGCTATTGAAATAGTGCAACTGTTTGGAGTTCTTGGAGCCTAGCAAAGGAATAGGCTTCAGCCATAGTAGTTAATAGCGCGCGATAGCGGCGCTATCGCGGCGGAGCGGCACCAACCCACTCCAGACCCCCTTGTAGC
>JAOQMR010000006.1:18542311-18564493 GCA_027563865.1 Erythroxylum pelleterianum | reverse complement strand
TAACTAACTCAAACTGATACTTTCGACTTCTTTACTCTTTCGTCTGATTATTGCATCGTCTGCTTTTTGCTTCGTCTTCTTTTTGCTTCGTCTGCTTTTTTCTTCGTCTGCTTTTTGCTTCGTCTGCTTTTTGCTTCGTCTACTTTTTGCTTCTAAGCTTCCGTCTGCTTTTTTTGCGAATGACTTCCGTCTGCTTTTTCTTCTAAGCTTCCGTCTGCTTTTTGGCAAATGACTTCCGTCTGCTTTTTCATCTAAGCTTCCGTCTGCTTTTTCTTCTAAGCTTCCGTCTGCTTTTTTGAATGACTTCCGTCTGCTTTTTCATCTGTCCGTCTGCTTTTCATTTTTCCTCTTTTTGTTTGTCATCAAAATTATTAAACTCGTAAAGTCAATTTTGACTTAACATTTATTATGGTTTATCATCGTTAAATGGAGTTATGAACTTACCATTAAATGGTTTAATGGTTATCTTTTAATGTTAGCATGTAACCTATTAGCATTGATAGGATTAAAGAAGAAAGATGTACATTGGATGGACTGTCTTGCTTCTTACATTATCAAAAAACGAAATTAACATGATAACATTTAGGTTAATAAACTTTTCATATAGAAATCTTAAAGATAAATGAGAAGAGTCTCATTTAATGGCTTTTTTATGATTGATTAAACGAAGAAATGATGCATTGGATGGAAGACTCTTATTTCCTTTGTTGTTAACCGAGAGTGGGAGAGTGTAAGAAGGTGTTCTTACAATTTTATCACTCTCTCTCCTATCTTGCATGAAAAATCAAAAATTACATGAGAAGTGTCTCATTGTTTCCTTCTTTCTTCTAAGACAATACTCCTCCAAAGTGTTTCTTCTCCTTTCCCACCAAAGGATCTTGTTAACCAAGTTGTCCAAGAAGAACAAATGATAGATCAAGTTGGTTGAGAATACAACAACAAGGAGAGGATATATTGACAAAGGAAAGGATTCAAATGCAAAAGCGTTGGATACAAGAAGAAGGAGATGATAACGCAACGAGGAATTAAAGATGTAGCGAAGGAGTCGGTAATATCACTATCTTGTTGATGTTTATTATTATCCTTATACCATATTATGTATAGATTGGCATGATGATTTGGATATATTGCTTCTGCTGCAAATAAAATACCGGTTCTCGAAATATAACATGCTTTCTTTTTCCGATCCAACATAGACATCCATTCTAATAAGAATATTTGGACTAGGTGGATTACTACCAAGAACCTTAGTCCATACCACACAGTTAGGGAAGAAACGAATCCCTATTTTCCTTTTAGTAATAAGCCCAATCTTAAAGGAATTGTTATTAGTAGCAGTAAAATTTTCATGATAGGGACTCCATGCATCAGGAGGTAATATATTAGGCTTTATAATGCTTCTGCAAGATCCAATATCCATGTACCCAATAGCTTTAATGGGTTTATCATATTTATCTTAGAACAATAACTAGATTTTAACATAAGGATGAGGAATAGGTTTGGGATCAAGATTGAAACTTAGCTGTTGTTGGTATTGTAACATATAGAGCATATCATCATCAAAACTCGAGATCTAGTAGATGAGTTATCATCCTCATGAGAGAAACCAAGAGGAACAACAAACTTTGTTTCTTCATCTTCATTGGATTGTTCTTCAATAAGTTCTTTAATATTCCTATTATTATGAATGGGCATAATAGCTTCAATGGAATCCAGGAGTTTGATATCTCTTTATGTCTTGTTAGTACATTGACGAGCAGAATGTCCTGACTTTCCACAGAGAAAACAATGATCTGCCTTCTTGGCTTGAGGATGTCTTCTTTTAAAGAATCTGAAAAATCACTGTCATTTCTTTTTCTTGAAGGGCTTGTAGCCTTCCTTAGGAGACACGGAGGATCTGTGGAATTTCTTATAGGAGAACTTCTGGCGATGATGTTTCTTTTTTGTATGACATTCACAGTCTTTTTTCTCCTTACACTTGATTGTCAAGTAAGGCTTTTTACATGCCTTTTTTAATAGAGGACCACCTGTAATCATATTTTTGAAAAACATATGTTGATCACATAGCTTGTTAAGAGAAGCTAACGTGAGTTGATAGATTTCTCCAAGAGATATGTCTTTCATATCTCTTTAAAGTGCAGCAATGGTCCTTTGTAACCCAGGTTGTAATTCTTCTAAAAGAGAAGAAATAAAACTATAATGAAGAGTAACATCGTTGAATCCATTGAGAAGATAATAACATTCCGTCATATGCTGAAAATGTTTCTGTAGGTCTTTTCTATTTAGAGGACAAAACTTACATCTCAAAAAACTTACATCACCAATGAATTCTTTGTGAATTACACCATAAAGTAAGCCAATATATGTGACATGTATGTATTGAAGTCTATGATAATCATCAAGACTTTGCCACCATTCTCGTAATATACCAGTAAAATGAGAAGTAAACTCAGACAAAATATCCCTTAAAGAATTATTTGGTCGAGCCATTTGTAAGTCAATCCTTGTAATGAATTCATAGAGGTGCTCTCTCCATTGTTTAGGAGGAAGGACATCGAAGGGAAACCAAGGACCTGAACTAGGTTTGGTTGATGGAGCTCATGCTAGTGGTAGTGAAATTTTGAAGGGTTCAATTCTCATAGATTTAGCTTCAATAAATTTTGGCTCAACTTTAGTGGGTTCAGGCATGGTCATCACAATTTGAGCTAGATCAGATAGATTTGCTAATTGCTCAGGCTCATTAGAAGATGGTTCAAACAGTTCGGAAAATTGTTCATCAGGGGTTTGTTCAGAAGTATTAGAATGCTTAGAGGGGCATTCTTCATCAGATATAGAAGGAACATATATTGGTGCAAGAGTTGCTATGAACTCTAGATGGGGAAAATTAAGGCTTTGGTGGTGAAGAAGGTGGATTTTTGATTTGTAAAGGTTTATTCCATGGATCAACTGGTTTAGTATACGAAGGTGAAGGTCCAGAAGGCTGACCAGGTTTAGATTTTGAAGGTTTGGATTTGGTGTATTTAGGTTTAAGTGCTTGAGGATGGATATGTTGTCTGATTAAAGGATAGTTCATTTTGAATACCATTTCATAGTCAACTACTTTAGGGTATGTTGGTGTAGAATAAATGGGTTGAAATACATGAAAAGATGTAAGATAAGCTCTGTAAATAGTCTTGGAATGTTCTTTTTACATATCAACTTCCATTCTTTAAAGGATTTCTTTCACCTTTCTGATTTCTTGCTCCTTGGTGGTGAAGTCAAGGCCAAAATACTGAGTAGCAATGTATCAGTGAAGATCTGCATCTAGTTGGGTCAGCTGAGCCTTATAAGATTTATATAAGCTTCAAACTTTAGCAAAGATGGCATCTAGTTGCTGGTGAGTAGCTTGGGTATGTTGAGTTAAACCATCAAGTTTAGAATCAATCTTTCAAAAGACTTTGTTTTAAGCCAAAGCATTGTCAATCTGCCGGTTGAGAGTTTCATCAACAAGATTTGAAAGCATTGTTTCATGAGCACTGATATGTCCTTAATTGTTGATACATTTAATCCATTACACTTAGTGATTAATGTCTTAAAATGCTTAGGATATTCATTTTAGCTCATATTTGATTTTAGGTACATTTCAGAAGTGAAGGAGCTAAAGTGACCCGAAAGCATACTTATTGAGCCATCTTCTCAAAGTTCAGACTCTATTGTCTTCATAGAGTAAGAAGAAGAAAAAGATTAAAAGAAGAAAGGACAAAACAAAGCATAAAAATGGAGACCATGGCTATAATAATAAAAAGTTACAGCCATGAGACCAAGGCTGTAACATGAATTACAAGAATTATTTTAACCTAACAAGAGACACCTCGTGCTGTCCCATTTCATGTCAGTTGTCTATGACCATTTAAGCTAGCTTAACCTAGCTTGGAAAGAAAGAAAGGTGGTGTGAGACAACAAAGAATATAGGAAAAGAATGGAAAAACTGTGAGAGTAGACAATAAATCCACTCTTAAGTTTTTAAAGACACCTATCCGATTTTTCTTAAAATCCTTGCTTTTAAAGATACATAAGAGGGAGGAGTATGTCGGCTACTAAAGGGGGGAGAATAAAGAAGAGGTGAACAACTAGAAAAAGGTGAAGAACTGAGAGAGAGTGGAGCAGCTTGATCACCTTGTTCTCTTTGGTTAAGCCACCTATCCCACTGATTTTAAGCTAGCTTTTATCATATAAATCATATTGGTGGACGATTCGAGCAAAAGAAAGTGGACAGTAGCTGATCCTTCTTCATTGTTCCTCTTCGGTCTTCAAGAAGGAGAGTGGACAATAGCTGATTCTCCTTCATTCTTAGAGATTAAACTGGAGTTTTTGGGTTGAACAAAAAAAACTAGTATTCTCCTTCATTTATGGTCGATTCTCAACTATAATGGAGACATTCTTGGCTGATTCTTGGAGCTTGATGGAGAAGATGGAGGGTTAACTCACCCGATGCCAGGTCGGAGGTGCAATCAATGCCAAAGAGCACACTTAAATGTGTTAGATCGCCTATGGCCCGGGTATTCATAATACGTAGTGAAATGGACCATACTACACAACAAGAAGTATAACCAAAAATTATAACACGTACGAAATTACCTCTTGATGCAGATTGGTATTTGTTTCTTTTTCAGATTTGTAGACATTGCAATGCGCAAATGTCCTTTACTGATATCCACACCAGGATGAACGTTCCGAGCAGCGGCTAATGTGTGCTATCATGTTCTAAAACCCTTTATGAACGCCGCACAATTCGGAAGAAGAACGAACAACTAGGTCTAGGTGGCTAGGGTTTTCGTCTCTCATCTTATGAGACATAAGTTTCTCTATTTTTATAGAGAAAACCTAATTCCTATTCCTATTAGGAATAAGAACATCATAATCCTACACCCATTAGAATTATTGAAGCCCAATAAGTTTCGGCCCATATTATATCTCATATAATAAAAGCCCGACAACTTAATTCAATCTAGCCCAATAAATATATCCACATATATTTATTCAATGCCTAATAAATTAGGCCCAAGAGAATAAGCCCAGATCACATCACTCTTTGTGTGCGACCCTGTAGGCTCATTTGATGTTGGCAATAGGCTTGATCACACTTCAAGACCTATAAGTCATAAGAGGCCTCTAGTAAGACATTATGACTGCCTAAATCAAATGAGGATCGGTAATCCGATTTAACCTGTAACACGATATCAAGATTACTCACAAGGCATGGTACATATCAACCTTTGATTAATTATAGTTTCTTGATCCCCAAGTTGACTGATTAGGCATGGTACATATCAACCTTTGATTAATCATAGTTTCTTGATCCCCAAGTTGATTGATTATAACAAATGACATTAATAACTCCTCATCAATTAATTTGAGCACGACCATGCATTTCTTCAGTCATACTTGTCAAGAGGCCCAAATGATATCTTTCTCATTTAAGAGGGGTACAAATACCATCTACGTCATTCACATCCCTCCGTATGATTTATTTAATGTCCAACATAAAACTACTTGTTATTTGGTTAAAAATAACTTAGACTAATGTCAAAACACTAAATTCCTCATGTAGGGAACCATGATGACTTCAGGCCAGAGGACTAAAGTCAAACCATATTGAGAATCACTAATGACATGAAATCAAGTAGTGTTCTCTTTGTGGGTCAGTCCAATATATATTCTCTAACATATATCTATGTTTATGATTTAATAACTCATATCCATGATCAGAAAAACGTGATCATCAATCATAACACATACTAGCCTTAATTTATTATTGTTCCACCAATAACGATCGACTAGGGACAATTTAGAATAGTATTATAATGCTTATGGTTTTACTATCAAGTCACATAATTGATGACATAAGCCTAATACTATTTATGGAATGTAAATCACATTACATAAACAATATATATGCATATATAAAAGAATACATCGTAATATATTATTAATAAGTTATAATGTTAGTACAAAAGTCACATATGTCCATTGGCTCAATCACTATTGTCATTTGTCACTTAATTTCCTATGCCAAATGTCCCTCAATTGTACTGCCACATGTAACTTATTTCATAGGCTTAGTCATCCTAAATTTTCATATGTCAATTTGAAATTTTCCCTAAACTAAATGCACATTTTAATTCATCAATTTTTCAATTGTAACAATTAATTCAAATTTACTAATTATAATTCACCAAACTAAAATTCAAGACATAAGCAATAAACAATTCACATCATGATCATTTTAAACCTTTCATACCCCAGAATATGTCAATTGAGTGCACATACAATCTTGGCAATGTTTACTAAATCATGATTCATATGTGTATGTGAATATTATACATGTGAATGAAATGCACTTCATAAATTGTCAAAATGATACGACTCAATAGTCTAAGATATTAACCCTCAGTAAGTTTTGGAACCCGAGCTATTACAAAAACTCGTAAAAGCAACTATGAAACTTGTAAGAAGAGATCTCATGTAATGAAAAAGATTTAATTTGAAATTATGTGAAGTTGGTTATTATGGATAAATAGATGGTAGAGGTTCATAATATCTACCTTCATCATCATTGATTAATTGTTTAGTGGGACGATGATCTAAATTGTTCAAGATGATTTTCCTTAAGTTAAAAATTAGATGTTGATATACATTATAAGACTCTTTATTAGAATATTCAAAATACCTATATACTAAGGAGAATTAAAAGTTTGTGAATAAGGTACTGAATTATGATTTGCCTCTTATTTTATACCTATTTTTCAAAGAAAAAAATGAAAATAATCAATACCATGAAATAAGATGTATCATTTAAAAAATGACTAAACTCTAGGACATTGGTTTTGAAAAAAATATCTAAGCATAAAATTCATGGAAGTAGTCACGAAACTTGTAAAGAGAAATGTCATCTGATGATAACTTTTGAAACTTAAAATTATATACTATTGGTTATTATGGATGAATAGACGATTAACGTTGATGATGTCTACCTTCATTGTCATTGATTAATTCTTCAGTGGGAGGTTGATTTAAATATGATTATGCTAGAGTCATAAATTGGGTTTTGATGTACATTACTTGAGAGTTGTAAGACTCTTTCTTAGAATATCTAAAAATACTCAGAGATTAAGGATAAATAAAAGTTTGTGAAGAAGGTATTGAATTACGATTTGTCTCTTAGTTTAAACCTATTTTTTAGATAATGAATGGAAATAATTGAAACCAAGAAATAAGGTGGATCATTTGAACAATAGCTAGCCTTTGAAGCTTTTCTTCTAAAGGGAGTGGATGAGCTTGCAAAGGTATGAAATCTTCTTAATTTGATGAAGAGAATATTAACTATTCTTTAGAAGTTTGAGGAGAAAAATCTAGTTTTTCCTTTGACCTTTGTTTTAATATATGATTGTGATATGAAGAGATTATTTAAAGTGAATTGTTGGGAGTTTCGTACAAAATAGATTTGAAGGTGAAGGTTCTAAAATGAAAGATTGTGATTGCTATGAGGGAAAAACAAGTGAAACTTTTGAATATTAGGTGATAAGTTGGTTGTTGTTTATCATATTTATTCATCCAGAGATCTCTAAAGTTAGTTAATTTATACCTATAGGTGTCTCATTTTAGCTTACTTTTTATTGACGATGTTAGATCATGTCTAAATTTTGCTTATACAAGTGAGATCAACTTATGATAAGTAAGTTTAATATTTGAATAATGCTTTATAGACTTAAGCTTCTCTAAGAGACTTGGACTTTAAAATTATTTACCTGATAGGAGATCTTCATAATCATTTTGGTGTGATTAATAATATTATTATTTTTGCCAATATAGAACTCTATCAATATAATTTGGCATCTAGATTGTACCATTAAAGGATATTATAATTAGTGTGTGAGTTTTAGGCCAATGTTGGAAGTTATCATTAAAGTATGCCCTTTTTTGAAATTAGAATTCTTAAAAAAATTAGGAGACATCTTTATTGACGAACCTTTTCTAGGGATTTAAACTTGTTTAGTTTATCTATGTCAATAAGAAAATGATTTTTCTTTGGTGCTTTGTATTAAACTTATATGTACCTGGAAGATTTTGACTATAAGACATAACTGTCAAATTTTCCATATGTTTTCCAATATAAAAATTCTTGATTGCCTTCATTATATATCTTCTTAACAGATTTTCAGATGCATCTATTTGTTTTAGAGATGAGGGCTTTGAATTTTATAGTTCATTGTTCTTAGATGAATATAAATAATTGCAAGTATATTAGTATCAATGTTCATTTTTGTCTTTAAAGTCAACAATGGACTTTCCTTCAGTTACAAAAGATTCAACTAAATTATATCTTTTAGTCATTTAACTATTATGAATTAAGTAGGAAAAATTATAATATAGTGTCTTCCTCAATTATCTTAAATTTGATTTCTATAGTTCCATCTTTCTTAGATCATGAATTTACATATGATGTGGATAATAGTTTTTGGATTTCTTGACGAAGTTTTATGTAACTTGTTACCCATCAATCTAGAATAAGTTTAATGGGTTCTTTATGAGAAATTTATTAAGGAATCTGAACACATTTGGTGTTTATGATGATGAAGTTACTTTAATAAATAATACATCATATAAAGATGAGATAGTTAAACAAGAGTGCAATCCTCTATTTTATAAAATACTTAATAGCGTAAGACAATAAAATTTATTCTTGTATTGGAGCATCAATAATCTGAATATGTTCCTTTAATGTATTTAATAGCGGAGACATCGAATTTTAAGAATTGCATAATGAGTACTTTGTTTTGTATTGGAGCATCAAAAATTAAAAGAACTTTTGACAAGGTTGTAATGAGGCCAAAGGGGCAAATGGTTTAATCAATGAAAGGGAATATAAGAAGAAAAAAGATTCACTATTAGTAGAGCATGAGTAAGTAAATTAGAAAAATATCCATATTTTGCTCCAATAACTCCTCACATCCTTTTCCCTTCATTCTTTTCAAGCACAAGAATCTATGCCACTCTACTTTTTCCATAAATTTTTCTTATTTATTTTGACTTTCTTTATTTTATTTCTTTTTATCTATTTTTAATTGTCACAAATTCATGTTCTTATACGTTGCCTTGCTTATACATAGAACCATCTCTCTTATACTTTCTTTTTTTTGGCATACCGTACCTAATAACCATAACAAATCACAAATAAAAGCTCTATTAATCCTGAATTAAACAATAACTACTTATTTTTCATATAGGCTCAAGATTCTTTAGGAAAGTTTATGAAGGAAAAGGATAAATTTTCATATAGGGCTAAAAAAGGTTCACTGATTAATATATACTGACCTATATAGATACATATATATATAGAGAGAGAGAGACGATAGGCAATTTGGCTCAAACACAATCCTAAGAGACTTTATCACTTTAATGTTTGTATAAATCTTATATGTAATTTTATAATTCAAGTTCTAGAAATTTAAAATTAAAGAAAATATCCACATTTGAAAGAAAAATATTATATGAAGTCTCAAGTTCTCACATGGTATACTAAAGTCAAATCAAAGCATAGTTAATAAATTTGATTTCCTACCATTCACAAAATGAAGGTTTGCATTATAATAACTTAATAATATTATAAACTTAAACTTTAAGAATCAATTTCAATTAAGAATCATATATACACTTATTCCATCAACCTAAAGCAACTAAAGATAACAAAAATACGAAACCAAAAAGAAACTGTAAAAACACAAAAAGTTTAGAAAATTTTGTAAAATTTAATGCAACTAGACTAATCTTAATTCACCCTACACTTAGGACAATATTGAGGATCAAGAGTATAATGTAAGGATTCGAAAACTTCTTAAAAACCTAGATAGTTGAAATGAATTTTTCCCATCATGATTTACTTCACCATACCTAAAATCTACACAATACTCAAAATCTGTTGAGATACATAAATAATAAAATTCAAATTACATATAATATTTCAATATTCTCAATTCGTATAAAATAATAAAAAGTTAGTGAAATAGTATATAATACAAAATTCCTATAACAACCTAAATCTAATTACAGTTATGCACGTAGTGGTTGAGGCAAAAGTCATTAGGGTGGAGAAGGTAGTGTAAAACACTATAAATAGGCCCTCATAAAATCCAACTTAGCATAAATACCCAAAATTTCTCTATGAAGTCTATCAATGGATGATGTCAGTTATTGCATAGTTAACTTTCATGGTTTAATAGTTCCCCAATTTCCTCTCCTTGTCCTCATTTTCTCGATGTAATTTGCCTCTATGGTCTTCGCAACCCCAACATTAAAGAGGCTCACTTCTTTCTTTTACAAAAATTAACTAAATAATATTGAGAATGTAAATTGTTATCTTGTGGCCCATACTAAACTACATTATTGATGGACTACAATATTAATAATGAAAATCAAACTGGTGAAGCCTCCTTTAAACTATTGAAGAGTAAATCCATAAGATATACATATAATGTCAGGAGCTGATTTAGTCTATTGGATTGAGATTGAATGTCGTGGCTCAATATGTGTGCCATTAGTTGAGATTATATAGCTAGGTCTTTACACATATAATTTATCCATCTAGTTAAAAACTCAACCCTAACTCAAACATATGCAGTGCCTCACTCTAGTCCCACTCATATGTCTATGGGGGTCCTATTATGAAAGCTTAAACTCCTACCTTTCAATGGCAATATGAGATGCTCTTTAATTTTCTTCTCTAAATCACCAACTTAGTGCCTCAAGCATAAGAGTATATGGCCAAGAGTTTTGGTTTAGCTTTATCCTTAATGTTGGTGTAGAATTATTTTACCAACTATAAGTAATAATGTCCTAATAATAAGGTCAATAAAAAATCCCAATATAAAATTTGAAACACATTTCAAATCTTAAAAACCATATCAATATTCGAGATTATAATCTTTTCCACAAAAATGTTGTTGTTTCTCTACTTACTATACCATCCTTTATTCTCCTAATTATTAAACCTCAAAATATCCTCTGAAGAGGTTGGTGTTGATGAAGAAGAAGAAGGAACCTTACTCCTCCTAGCCTTTATCTTAGATCTTGGAGCCATTCTTCAACATACAATCTAATATACCAACACTTAACCATTAATCTTCTACACTCCATAAGATCAACACACAACACTGTTATTTTCACCATTCAAATAATTAACACAAACCCGCAATATCTAACACATACCAGTATTACGTTAAATTATACCAATCCCAATTTATGTGTCCTCAATAATCCATAGTAGTCAATATTCTCCAATTAAAAATCCAGTACTTAAATTCAATAGTCTACTACTATAAAATTGAATGAATAATTTACTTGGACAAGATGAAATCCAAAATATATGCTCATTGTCTCCCAAAAATTCTTTTTGTTCAAAATCCCCAATTTGTTCATTTTAGGTGCAAAAAGATGATGAATAAAGATGATTTTGTATTTTAGGATATGGATTTTGTATGAATAAAGATGTTTTTGTATTTTAGGATGTGGATTTTGTGTTTATGGTAATGATTCCCAGTGGAAAATTTAGAAGTTATGTTTTAAGTCAATATTTAGGTGACAAAGGGTGGTTTTGGATGTTGGATAATGAAAAGGAAGAGGGTTTCAAGGTTTTGGGGGAATAAAAAAATTGAGTATGGATTTTATAATGTTGAGGTCTAGGATGAGACCAGCATTTAACATGTATTGATACTAGTATTGGACATATTTTAAAATTGACCCTAGTTTGCTTTTACTTCTTCAGTGTCTTGCTTACTCTTGAGATTAGAACTAGACACAATTTTCATACTAGTACTGATTTTGTTCGGTTTCTTGACACTTTCCTATATTGTTTTAATACTGACACCTATCTCACCTTATAGATTGGAACTAGTTACCTATGTAAGCCTTAATTCAAGCTTCAACTTGATCTTTTTTTCTTCTTTCTAGTAATTATTTTCCTCCATAAACTTTGTCTCATTAAGAATGATATGCATGTATGGATTAACAACTAATAATAAAAAAATACAACCTACACACATATCACACCAAAACCTAACAAAGAAAAGATGTTACTTAAAACACAAAAACTACGAAATCTTTTTAGAAATTTCAACCCCGTACTTAAATATAATGTTACTGTTAATGTCAAAAAAATAAGATATTTAACTCAATCAAATGGCTTAATTAATGTTGAGGCATATCCTCTAATTCCATATAATTATGGTGAGGTGAAATTTCAAGTAATCCTATAAAAATTTACCTATAAAAGAAAATACACATTAGTAAAAAAAAGTAAAAGAAGAAAGTAAAATAAATCAAAAGAAAAATTAGAATCGTTGAGTTGCCTCTTAATAAGTGCTTATTTTGAGGTCTTTTAGTTGGACTTCTATTTAAGCTTTAGTCTTAAATATGCATAACTCTAATGAGGAGGCGATATCTTCAACTCCAGATTAGGTGCTTCTTTGGTAGAAGGTAAAGGCTTAAGTTGTCTTTGTAACCTAGAAACACAATCACTAATGTTATGATCCTCATTTCCTTAAGTCCTAAAGCTTTACAATTTATTAATGAATCATAAACAATTGCCTTAAGAACTTCGTGTACACTAGAGTTAATTACATCCATCCTATAACAGTCATCATCTAGGACAAGAGGTCTTTTTAAAGTATTATATATGTGAAAATCCACTTTCTCCTTTCTTACATTAAGTGTAAGTTTTCCCTCATCCATATCAATTATAGACCCTCTAATAGCTAATAATATTCTCCCTAAAATAATGGGGACCCGAATGTCATACTCCATTTCGATCCCTAAAAAGTTACAAGGAAAGATAAATTTTCTTATTTTCACTAGTAAGTCTTCCACTAACCCCAGTTAGATACTTGATGGATTGGTCTGCTAGCTAAAGTGACACATACATCAGCTTGAACTTCCCTATTTCTAGCTTCCTAAAAATGAATAAGGTACTAGATTGATATGAGCACCTGAATTACATAAACATGTAATAACATCAGAAGCACTAAATGGGTAAGGAATAGTAAAGCTCCCTGAATCGTTTAACTTTGGAGGTAATTTATTATACAATATTTCCCTGTACTCTTTTGTTAAGAGCACTATAGCATACTCCTATAATTTTTCCTTGATAAAGATGATCTCCTTCACAAACTTCATATACAAATGTATCTAAGCTAATGCTTCGTTGAAATGTATTTAATGTATAATTTTTTAAACTTTTTTAAGTTGTCTTCATTTGTTTTCCTCTTAAGCCTACTAGAGAATGGAGTTGATGACACATAAGGTTTCGTAATGGGTCTAGGTATTTGATCTTCAACAAAACCAATCAAAGATGGAATAAGAACCAATTCCCTTCTATCCACATCTTCCTCATTCTTCTTCTCAGCCTTTCCTAACTTTTTCACTTTTTTTCTCTATCCTAAGTATAATGGTTAACATTTGATCTCCAAGATTCACCTTAGTATTACTAGAAAGCTTATCTAGACCTATTCCATTTACCACCTTAGTTAATTGGCTTGTTTATACATCCAGGTTATGAATTAGTGCACAATTAAACTGTACCACCTTTCAAATCTACCCACTTGATATTTAAGTATGTTTAGTTCGTCTAATTTTCCTAATTTTGCACCTATATAAGACATGAAATTCTTGTAAATCTCTTTTGTGCCATTTGTTAGTGATAGTGATGGCTATTGAAATTGAGGTCTATTTTAAAATCCATGTGATCTTATAAGTCTACCTACTCCAAATCCTTGCTTCTTTCATGAAAATTTTGGGTGATTTCTCTATGTTAATTTTTAAGTGTTAAAAAATAGATCATTCGTTATAGTTTCTTTTCCTCCACAAATTGTTTCGTAGTTTTCTTCCTTACTGTAATTCAAGACTGGCTTAACATTAATGCATTAGTGAAAAGATGCTCATACATGCAACACTAGTAACACATTTATCTATTTTCCGTGTCTCAACTTCATAAGTTTTGAAAGAATAATTACTTGGGATGCTAAATTTGAAGATGTTTGAACCTTATAAAGGGAAGATTTTGACTTCCCATTATTAATTTGGTTAACAAATTCCTTGTCAAGGTCTTGATGATCTCTTTCATGTCCTCGATAGTTGTTGTATATATAGTCCCTTTAATTGTATTATCAACCAAAGTTTGACCTGTGAGTGTAAGGCCCTTATAGAAGAACAACATCACCAACTACAAAGAATATTCATAATGTGGACACTAGTGAAGTAGAGTTTTGTATCTCTCCCACGCTTCGTGGAATGCTTCTCCCTCCTTCTATAAGAAGCTCTGAATCTACATCCTTAACTTGGTGGTCTTATATGGAAGAAAAAAATCTCAATATAAAGGCATCACAAACCTGGCCTCTCTCCTTAAAAGCATACACCTTTATTGAAATTAATCATGTCCTTACTCGATCTCTTATGCAATAAAGGAAAAACCTCATCCAAAACTCACCTTATGTAAGTCCATTCAACAGAAGTGTTAGGATACTAAATAGAACTCCTCAATGAATTTGATTACATCTTCACTCTATGATCCACTAAAGGTCAGTAACAAGTAGAGATGTACTTATTTTAGCTTATAATTTCTTATTGATATATCTAATGCATGAAAGGCTTGCATTTATCATGGGTAACTAGATGTCCTGCGTACACATTCTTTTTGGTTACTGTTGCTCCATAACAACAACAATATTATCTTGATGTACAACCATATTTTCTCTCCTTTTAGCTCTATTTTTTCTGTAGGTCCACTCAATTTCAAGATTAAATTGAAATAGGTTGTCCAAGTTGTCTTTCCTATATCTACTATCCTGCATCAACTACCTAAAACAAATGAAAGCAAACAAAAGTGAAATAAAATAAAATAAAATTTGATGTTAACAAAAATAGCAATTGTATGTGTCCTTGATAATGAAACTAAAACTTGACCTATAATCTATATATAAGTATTTAAAGTCAATTGTAGCTGGTTATTAAAACTAAAGTAGACCTAAAATATTAATCCCATATGAACAATATCACTATACCTATTAAATTTAGTAATCAATAAACTAAGAAACAAAATTTGATAAAAGATAATAAAACTACTAAACTAACAAAAAAATACAACTAAATTAGTGAATAGAAATAAATAAGATAAACATTAAGGCTTTATGTTTCACTTATGTAGAATTACAATTATCATACAAGATTTATTATCTAAGTTGAAATAACAATTAGCCTAAAGTATTTATTCCTTCTCTTGAGGTATAGATCTATATTCAACTAAGTAATTATCACGTCTCGATGTGCAATTCAATATAATCAAATTACTTAAGAATAGTTAATCTATTTTGGTTATCACAAAAGTCTAGAACATCTTTATCTTTATATCTATGGTGTTTATTCTCTTAGTGAATAGATCATACTTCACCTCACAGTCCTCCATATAATACCCAAGATTGAATCTATGATGACCAATCACAAACTCAACAATTAAGAATAGGGAGAATAAATTTAACAAACAAATAATCAAATTATATATTGATAATTAAGAATATTTTATTACAAGTTATACCCCTAACCCTAAGATTTTAAGCTACTAAATATGAAAAAAAAAAACACAAACAAATCAATCTTATCGCAAGAAAAGAAAAAAGATTAAAGTTATTGTCACAGTCTCCTCCAATCTTGCTTTTAATCCTCCTTCAAATGTTAAAAAAAGAATAAAACTATGAAAACTCAAGTAAAGTGGTTGCCAAACACCCTCTAAAAATGGTTAAACCTAATGATAATATTTATAATCAAGGTTACAAAATAGAGTTCTAAGTTGCTTAAACTTGTGATTTAACCTGTCCTCAAAAATTGTGCACAAGAACTAACATTGAACTAGCTTCCAACATCAACCCTGGTTAACTTTTAGAACTTCTTGCATAAATACCATGACAAGTCTAGCATTTGACACTAAGTTAAAATTCGACACTAGTTAGATTTTGTTTCTCAATTTCTCCCAACCATTATAAGATCGGTACCTAACACCATGTTGTAACCAACATTGGTTGGCTACTAATTCTTTAGTTCTTGAACCTTGCAAAAGACATGCGCTTGTCTCCTTTGGTCAATTTCACCTCTGCTAGATAATTCTCTCATTTTTATCATGTTCGGACTTGAATTAACCTGCAATGCCAACATTGGTTGGCTACTAATTCTTTAGCTCTTTTTAAACCTTGCAAAAGACATGCGCTTGTCTTCTTTGACCAATTTGACCTTTGCTAGATAATTCTCTCATTTTTAATATGCTCGAGCTTGAATTAACCTTCGATGCCTCCTGAAAAGTTTGACTATATTGTTAGCTTCCAACTGACTCCTAAACGTCCTCAATTAGACAAATATGGAGAAAGTAGTACTCAATTCCAAGATTTCTTGTCAAAATTATTACCTATAAAACAATAAACTACACCTAAGAAAACTTCTTATAATCTATATAAAATATACTATAAAGATACCAAATTACAACCTAGTTAACCCCTTAGTAACATATAACATATAGATAAATCAGGAACATCAAGAACTTATTTGGTATTTAACCCTTAAACTTTACAATTAATTATGATTAGACTCTTCAAGTAAACATATAGTTCCAAACTCAAACTTAAATTCTTTTCCTACCACTTTAACCTCCCCAAATTAAATTCGACCCCTCTGTTTAGTTTATGTTTTATGTTCAACTCCCACAAAAATAAGATGGGAAATTTGCTCCAAAACGAATTCCAAATAACAAATGAAAAGGCTTTTTTGGATTAGATAAGATGTACTATTTGTCTCATCGACTCTATCGAGGGTCAGGTTATTTATCAAAGCGGCTAAAACCAGTCGTTTCAAGTGGCAATGGTCACAGGATCAATAGAGGAAAATTTTTGCAACGCCTTGATATGTCAAGTGAGTATGTGAATATTATTACTCGATCAATTCAAAACTATCCATATTTCAGGGAATGGAAAAGGAGTGCTGCTTAATCTGATTACTGGAGAGTGGCAAGATCGAATTTCTTACCACGGCTGCACAATATGGTGCAAAAATCTTGTTCATCTGATACCGAAAATAACCTCTTTCAACCATTTTCCAAACAACACTGATTCTACAAGCAATACATGCTCTGAAAACAATTACTTGATATCAGGTCCTCAATGATTATATACTTGTTTCGGACTGCTATATCCCCTCTACTGCTACGTATGCTATTTTCTTTACGTACTGTAAGTACAACAAGAACATATACAGGCACTACAATATATACAAACTGAGCCTGACTCCTTTTATGAGAATTTACGAAGCAATTGATCTCCTAGAAATGCCTCTTTTCAGTCACCAGCTTTTCCTTCATGGTAAGAAGCCAGGCAGCTAAAGTTGAGTATGCTCAAATCAAGTCAAACATCGTGAGTGTTGAGGAAATTGACTATCCACGGATATACCTGGTGTGCAGCCTGTGAAAAAAAATTGGTTACTATTGCGTGGAATGAGTGATATGATTTATAAAATTGTTGCTCATAAATCAAGTTCTACATTTTCCTAGCTTGCTGAGTATGGAACTAGATGTGGTTCAAATCACAACTTTTTTTGTTGCCCTAAGACTTGTGAAGCGAAAGGAAAAAGAAACAAAAAATCTACATCTTTCAAAACCATCATATTTGCTCGTACCTGTCGACCTCCCACAATATCATAATGAGCATAATGTGGACCACCAGACTTTCCAAAGACTTTATAAGTAACCAAATGCTCAGGGATGGTCTTTATTGTATCTGCTCCATTGTAATGGCGGGAAAGAGAATTAGATTGCAGATGAAAATCAATCAAAAATCACATGACTACACATTACCATATACTGCTTCTGGTGGACAAATAAGATCATGATCTCCAGCAACTGCTAGTATAGGAACATTGCTTTTGCTTAGATGGTCTTTGTAAGAAATAGTTCCATCCCGACTTCGTAATCCACCCTCTTGGAATGCTGTAGCTAGCTGCAAGAGAAGTTTAGCAGGTACTGTGCCTGTGGATTATGATCAAACCTTCTAAATTATTGAAGGGCCGCAAGGAGGCAGAGAAAATATATTCCAAAAGAATAATATAATTGGTAAAACGTATTAAAGAGTTCTTGTATCTTGAAGTCAAAAGGTTACCAATCCATTATACATATAATGGCATTAAAACTAAGACATACTTCTAGAGGATAAGCTGGATAACACTGGGTAACACTACACTAAATCCTTTCACTGGAGTAACCTTGCCCCTAAAATCTTCATCTGCTTGCAAGGAGAGCCTGGAGAGAGTCTTCTTTTTACAGATTCCAGGAGCTAGCTAGCTTCGGACTGCAAATTGTTTGAAGCTGGTTAGTAAGAATTTGCTCTCTTATGCCTAAAATTAGCTTTCTCAACACCTGCTCCCTTATATGCCTGAGTCCTTGAAATAGTCAAGCATTCCTTTCTTTCTAAATGTAGTACATAGAGCTTATAAAATGCAATGTTTCAAATGATTCTGTGAGCACTCGTAGGCCCTATACCTTCCTCTATTATCTTGAGTAGCATCAAGTAAGACATGCTTCTTCTCATAGATATGCATAGACATGTATGTAATTCCAAACGAATGACAAGTAATCAAAGTTAAAAAATAAAGGGGAAATGGATTAATTCTGCATGCTGCAAAGGTAACAGGTAGTGGTTGGGTTATTCAGGAACTTCAGCTTATCCAAGGTTGCCAGTTTCTCTTGGGGCACCAACCACATGTGGAAGGAAATTATAGGTAGGACTTGCTTGCACCATATTGTTATATACCAAGGCAATGGAATAACCCAAGAATGGAATGCCTTTGAACAGGAAGCATTAGTGAATGAACCTGATGGGTGATTCAACCAGATGTAAACATCTTCCACATACCCGTTTAATACCAAAGAGGAATTGATTAACTAGTTGTCATTCCCTACTATTGAGCTCACATTAGCATTTGAGTGGAATATAGATTACTTAAGCTTTGAGCTAGTTCAGTCTTATATAGGAGACGTAGTTTGTACCAATTATTGAACTAGAAATAAGCTTCTTTCCTATTCCTTATTCTACAAGCTATTAAAGGAAAGAGTGGTTCCCTCAGCTTTAGGAGTCGGGAAATGAACCATGATGAAGTGGTTTTGCATTCCAATCCCCACAAGCTATTCCCCTTGCGATAGTATTGGTAGATAGGACTTCTCTGTCATTAGTGATCCTCTATAATCGTTTGACTGATAAGACGTTGACAAATGAGACTGATTTTATACCAAGTCCCCCCATTTAGTTTTAGCTTGGCACACTTCAGTCCACTTCACATTACAGTGAGATTTCTTAGAGGACTTAGTAGACCATAGGAAATTCCTTAGCATACGTTCAATATCCTGATCAACCCTTTGGAAAGGGAGATGTAAGTAGTCCAATAAATGTGTAGGGCGCTAAGAACAAAATCTATGAGCTAGACTCTTCCAGTATGGGAGAGTGATCTATTACTCCAGTGACTATTTTTCTTTTGGTTTTCTTTAGCAGTGGCACGCAATCCCTATGCTTTAGCCTCCTTGTGGTTATTAGTAATCCCAAATATGTAAATGGAAATTCTCCTATAGGAAGACGTGATTGTTGAAAGCCAAGGCCCTAGGTTTTTAGCCCCAACAGACACCATTAGAAAACTCTTATTCTTCTTCGCACCCAAACCAGGCATCATTTTGAAAGTTTGAAGGGCTGACATGAGAATGGATATTGATTTATCATCTGCCTTAGAGAATAGTAGCAAGTCATCTGCAAATGCTATACTTGCTTCTTACACTGGGTGTGAAACCTGAAGTTCCTATAAAGCTTAAATAATGGTGTAAAACTCTGGGGAGAGATTCCATGCAAAGAATAAAGAGACAGGGGAAAATGGGATCTCCTTGTCTCAAACCTTTTCCTCCCTTGAACAAGGTTGTTGGTTCTCCATTCACAAGAATCCATAAGAGGTGGTTGAGATGCTTTGATAGATCCAGTCTGAATGCTTCCAAAATGTGTATTGTGCAATTCTACTATATTGAGTCAAAGGTTTTGTGAAAATCCACCTTAATACAACAGTTTTTGGTTGAATTTACCCTTCCATATCCTTTGAACAGATCTTGTGCAAGTAGAATATTATCTCTAATTAGTCTACTAGAAATACAAGCTCTTTGAGTATCAATTATGAGATTTTTCAACACACTTGTCTTAAAGCAATAAGTTTAGCTATTATCTTATATATGATGTTACAATTACAATAAGATATCAGGCTATAGTCTTGTAAGGAACATGGATTGGGTACCTTTGGTATTAGTTAGATTTATGTTTTGTTGAAGTTTCTGAGCATCTTATCACTGCTAAAGAATTTCAGGACAACTTCTGTAACAATGTCTTTTATAAGGTGCCATGCTTTTTGAAAGAAGAAAGAATTCCATCCATCAAGTCCAAGAGCTGTTTAGGATTGGAAGGTTGTGTTAGGAAATTAGCTTCATCTTTTGTGATTTTATCTAACAAGAGGCTAGCATGTAGAAGAGGAATCATCTATTGAGTTTTGCCTCCTCAAATCCATCATTATCAACCAAGTAATTATTAAAGCGGGGAGAGGATCTCCTAGTGAAAGCCTCATTCAGGTTTGAAATGATTATTAGTGAGTGGTCAGAAAATAAGGGTTATCAAAAGTGGTTTTGATATCACGAAATTGTTCAAGCCATACATCATTAACAAGGACCATATCCAGCTTTTTACGAATATTCCACCTGTCTATTTATTATTCCAGTTAAAGAAATTACCTTCCAATCCCAAGTCAGTAAATTACCGTGTTTCCAGACTTCCTGAGTTCCTCTATAAAGTTTCTAATACTAAAGTTTCCATCAGCCTCAAAAGGGAACATTGTACTATTAAAATCTCCAATTAGTATCCATAGTGAGTTGTTCGAGATTTGGAGATTCTTTAATTTGTCCCATAGGGCCCATCTTTGGACAATATGGTTAGAACCATATATGATAGTAATGAGGAAATCATTTCTTTCATGTACCATTGAAGCAGTTGTATGAATATGTTGTTCTGAGCTATCCAGGATCTTAAGGTTAATTCTACAACAGGATGCTACCATAGTGATGGAGATCATGATTTATGATTATCCTCCAATGGTTACCCAGGAATCAGAGTTTATTGTTACATCTATCCCTCTTGAGTTTTGCTCTAAAACACCTATCCACTTAGGCTTTATGTCTTTCATGTAATCCTTGAGCACCATAAGGTCTTTGGGACAATTAATAACCATTACATTCCAAACAAGTAGGGACATTCACACTTTTAAAGAAGCTCCTTTTCTATGTCCACCACTATACACAACCTTGCATAGTCCATTCTTTTAAAGAAGGCTATAACTTCATCTATTCCAATAGGTTGTCTTATGTAGCTAGCTAGGTAACTGAGTCCCCCTAGTAGACCAATATTCCAAGAGAATATTATGTATGTTGATCCACAAAGGTACCCTGGATTGCTGCAGCAAATCGAGCTTCATATTGGTTGCCACAACTATAAGAAAATTGGCCTGTTGTTAATATGGCAAGGGCTAGATTCAATTATGTTTTGTGATTCAACTTTTTTGTTAAACACAATGAGGAATTAACTGTCCTCAGTAAGCAAGATGTCCTTCAGGCCTCTTGCTTTCCAATTCTGCACAGCCCATTTGTATAAAAATGGGAAGGTTGGCCTTCTTTCCATGAGAAAACCTATTAGAGTAGACGCTTACTTGTTTGCTCCATCTCTCAAGATCTCCAGAGGGCCTACTATGTTTACACCACACCATCTTAAGGTGATGGTGGGTAGTAATGTAACTTTATTCAAAGGCATCTCCCACTATTTATTTCCAACTAACTTTGGGGTTACCTGAATGAGAGCGTATCTAAGTAGGGGGAGTGCAAAGCTGAGTCTTGGACTGTCCCTATAGAAGGGGGAGGAATGGAGGATTCTGATAGCAAGCTAATAGGAGAGGAGACAGTATTAGCAAAGCCAGAGGGACATGAGTCACAGATAAGGTTGGGGACAAGAGCAGGCTGGAGGAGAGGGAAGTTGGTTTGGTCGAGTGTGATATCAA
>JAOQMR010000006.1:18459927-18473693 GCA_027563865.1 Erythroxylum pelleterianum | reverse complement strand
ACATAAAAATAATTTAAGTAGACAATTAAAGAAATTAATAAATCAAGAATAATAATAAATAAATAAATAAAAATAAAAGAAAAATTGTTCGGGGCCCAACACCTTCAGTATTTCCCTCCCTAGACACTAAATGGCCAACCTATTATCACCCCTCACTTAGAATTTATAAAGGAAGGTTTTATTGGACTCTCTAGTCAAGTTTTTCATAGATAGAAGACTAGCTTTCACACTAGTTAATGCATGGGCATAAAAGGCATGGAGATGCCTTGTTTTGTTGGAGGTTCTTATCTTATAGCGGAGCCATTTCATTTTTAAATTCTCCACATAATCTCAAGCACAGAGGGTATTAGATAATGGTTTATGGTATTTTTACAATCATCCCATTTTCCTCCATAAATGGCAGCATAAAAATCAATCACTTGACATGAAATGCAAGAACATACCAATATGGATTAATCTCCATAATGCCCTATTGGAATATTGGACAAAAAATGGATTGAATGTCATTGGAAGCTTCCTAGGTGATAAGTGATAAGTGTAAATTGCATTGTGTTAGAAGATAGTTTGCTAGCCAAGGAACTTCTTATGGTAGGAAATTCTAATTCCTACAAAACTAAAGTAGCTTAGAAGATAGTCTGCTAACCAAGGAAAAAGGAGCTTAATTTATTCTCCTTAACATGTGGAGCCTCATCTTGGATGGAGATATAGTTGACTGGACGTTACAAAGTAGATGGGGCAACTACCTCTTCAAGCTCTTGTTTGCAAGTGTAGTATATGAAATTTGGAAAGAAAGGAACTTGTGATTGTTTCAGCATCACACCAAACAAGATACGCTATACCAAGAGATTCTTAACTAGAAAAGATTGTACAAAACGTTGCTTTATCATCATTGGAGAGTAGATTAGCAAGTTCAATATGGATACTCCGGGAGTAAAGATTAATGTGTACTAGTGGTAGTAGTGAAGCTCCTTTGATTATTTGGTTCAAATTGTATATCGTTTTGAATATTTATAGAATTCATTTAATTTATCAAAAGAAAACTCATACATAATAAGAGAATATAACTTCTCAACGAAATGAGTTTCAGTTGGGAGTTGGGCTGAAATGAATTTACAGTCAATCAGTCGTTATGTTTTGTTGTTGGTTTGTGTTCTATTTCCTATGATTTTTTATAAGATAAAATGACATTTACCTCTTCTCATTTATGATTTAATATTTTAAACATGTTAGGTATAATTCGGTGAAATTTTTTTGAATAATAAATATGAAGACGTTTTCCAGTGCATCATATGATAAGACTTAAAAGATAAGGAAAACCATATAGGAGGTGTTTGTCTTTTACTATTTCGGTAGCTAATAAGTCTTATACAGATCATTTTGAGTGAAATAGCATATGTCGTTTACTCTCCACTTTTCCGTTGTATTATGATATTTGATTATGCATTTAATTATTCCTCGGGAGGAGTACTTGTTCTGATATTAAGAATTGATTTTGTCTACTTCATCAATAGATTCATTGAGCAGCCAAGGCGGTAGCTTACGAAGGCTGTTCCAGTTTTTATACTCTTAGATGTCGTTCACGTAATTTATTTATCATAGAAAAGATAAAACAATAAAACAAGGCTCAATGATGAAATATTAGTATTACCTTCAAAAATAAAAAAATTAGGATCCAGGTTAATCCTAGAAAACTGGAACTCAAAATCAGTAAATCCTCAAAACTGATTTACTGAGAAAGTTAAAAAAAAAGTAAATAAACATTATAGGTTGGATTACCATAAGTAGCACAGGTACGGATTTAAAATCTTAACTGTATCAAGCAAGCAACGTAAAAGTTATTATATCCGATCATAAACATCAATTCTAGAACCCTTGAATTATAAAAATAATGATATCTCATTGCCTCCTGTCTCAATACCGTATCATAACAATTCCCTCTCTGTCATTAACGACAAAAAGGAAGAAAAAAAAAAGAACATAAAAGGAGAGAGAGACTCCATCCGATTCGATTGGGTCCGCAGTTTATTAATTGTACCGTCTTTTTCTAATCCTTCTCTTTCCCCTCGTACATTATATTTATAAATTGAAATGCCCTCTGGAAATATTCTGCACAAACAAAAGTTTCTCATCTCCATTTATGTGCTTTTGCCATTGCCCTTGCCTAATGAAGTGAAGCTCAGCCTGTTAGGACAAGTAAAAGTAAAAGTTTCAGTATCTACCTCACAAAGGCACAAAATTGAAAAAGTGGCCAATTCTTAAAATGAAATGCCTCCACTTGCTGTAAATGAGCATTCTAAAACTTGGAGGCCATCACTTTTGCTTTTGTTAATTTTTAATTTTATTTTTAGCTTTTATTTTTTAAAACAAAAATAAAAATGTTTAATGGTTAATATCAACGCAATTATATTTTTATTACTGATAATAATTACATATTATAAAGCATAAAGATACATTATTTTTAATTAATTAAATTTATTTTAATATTTTATATAATATTCATATAAATTATTAATAAAATTATTTTATTTAAATAATTTCAAAATTGAGATTTGTATTTATAAAATAATTTATTTTAAATATATTTTAATTATTAAACAAACTTTTACTTAATATTTATATATTTTGAAGATATTTTAAATTTTATTATATTTAGTAATAATTGTTTAATTTAATTTAATCATAAAATTATTACATTAAATTAAATTATTTACAAATCTTATTAAATATAACTAAAATAAATCAAATTACTAAAAAATTAAAAGCAAAAACCACTTAAAATTTTAATAAGTTTTGAAATCTTGAAAAAACCAAAACTAAAAATTCTGACATGTAAAATTTTTAATTAAATTTAGAAACAAAACCAAAAAAAAAAACGGATGCGTTTAGCTTTCAATTTTTACTCATTGTCAATTTGTTTTTCCTCACAAATTCAAACTTCTGTTTACCTGATAAGTGGCTTCCTTTGTGTTACAGGAGCAACAGAAGAGACTCCAGGTGCCGCAAGTTCAGCAGCCTGTAATAAAACAAACAAAATATATATATATACACTAGTTAGTTGAAATTCGGTCACTGACCTCTTGATATGGGTAATAAATTCAGTATGAATTAGAAAAGAAACCAAAAACAGAATTAATAAAGAGCATTATTAAGTTTACAAGGACAATACTTTATAAACAGAGAGGGTTATGTACACATTCTAACACGATTACAGATAATCATTCCTAGCTTGACATAATGACTCGGGGGAAATGGTGACCACTGATCATTGATATGGCAGCTGAATTACCTCTAACATGCTCTACGGTAACTAATAATCAAAATGGTAATGGTAAAACTTGCATAAATCACTTAAAAGGAAAAGTATGGAAATGAGAATGATAAGCTACTATAACGAAAAGCATATTACTCAACGAAGAAAAGAATTACAGAAGAAAGAGAAAACTAATGCAGGAAAATTTGAAGACATGTATTTAGGTAATACCTCCAGCTCCTCCAAGCTTCTATTAGCATCAATAGGAATGGATGTATTAGCTACATCAATGGAAGTTGCCTGTGCAGCTACAGTAGAATCTATCAGAGATGACACCACCTTACTTGCAGCTAAAGATTCCATCGGGCTGCCTTTTGCAGTTTCGTCAGAAGGCTGGACCTGACTCTGATAATCCAAATCATAATCAAGTTCATCAAGTTCTTGTGGTGTTGCTTGGTGAGAAACGTAAGGACCAGACACTATTTTCTCGAAGGCCAACTTTTCAGCCTCTTTAGAGGTTGATGTATCATTATTTGAAAACGAAACTTTGCTTGGTGATCCATTAGACTCCACATTTTCTGAGGGAATGCAAGCTAAACTTTTGGGATTACTGAAATCTTCTACCACATTATTCTCTGCCTTTGTTCCACTTAATTCACCTAGACCAATTGCACTTTCGTGATCACTTCCAATAGAAGAACCACCATTGCCAACAGATGGGCTTCCCTGATCTCCACTCAAAGCTAGTATAGTCTCAAAGCACTTGTTTCTCAAGGCAACATCCACATTGTCATCTATCCGCCGTTTCTTCCTGGCTTCATCAGATCCATCTGAAACCTCTTTGCCTTCTAATGACTTGTCTGCTACAGAATTGGTAGAAAGCCTGGCTTCTAAACTACGTTTAATATCCCAAGTTGTTTTAGTTGGTCGAGACGGACGAGCCCCACCAGGAAAAACAAAGCTTGGTATATTCCTCCTCTTGACATGAGTTACATTGATAAACATCCCTGGCTTCCAAAATGTGTACATGTTGACAGTGTGTTTAAATTCCTCAACAGTTAATCGTATATCAAACTGTTCGCCTTCATTTACAGGGACTCCCTGTTTACGTTGCAACCCCATGAAGTATGAGCAATGTAAAGGATTTGATTTATCACTAAATTCGCCTGGGTGTGGATGACACTGAAGCATATTGTAGGTATGCCTCTCAATCTGGATGACCCAAATGCATGGAAAGAATTAACATAGAATTTGTCAAGGAAAGAGATGCAACACGAGAGGGAGAGAGAGTCCAGGAATTAAAGGAAAGAAATTATCGTCTTCACCTTCAATGTAAGAGTGCGCAATCGAGATTCAACCCAGCCTTTCCACTGTCTTAAATCATCTTCATTTTCTGCACTGATGTCTATCCGCAAATAATTCTTGTATGCTTCAAAAAATGAAAAAGGCTCAAATAGGGTATTCCAATCAGCCTTGTTTGCCTCCATGGCCTGCAACCACTAGGAATCACTTAATAAATACACAGATAAGGATGAGAAACTAAGATGCTTATGCCTAGACAAATCACCGCAAAACACGTTAATTCTACTAAAGGTTTTAAGGTGCAGCATAAGCAAGAAAAGGAAATTAAATTGATTTACTAATTATTTGGCAGCCCTATACAGATGGATGACTTCTC
Organism: Erythroxylum pelleterianum; assembly: GCA_027563865.1. Taxonomy (NCBI): domain Eukaryota; kingdom Viridiplantae; phylum Streptophyta; class Magnoliopsida; order Malpighiales; family Erythroxylaceae; genus Erythroxylum; species Erythroxylum pelleterianum. The sequence goes on along the minus strand of JAOQMR010000006.1, from coordinate 18,468,765 downwards.
AATCTGTCTAATGTAGTAAGAGCTACATATTAGTGCTCACAGCAACCAGTTATCAAACTTAGTCGAAGCAGAGCAACATGTAAGCAGTTGCATACAAAATCATCTTATTTCATTAGATGATTGATGTTTTGGCAGTCATGTGAAAATTATGAAGCAGGAAATCACACCCAAATTGTGATTATGATGAATAACTAATATGAAAGTTCCTTAGTGTGACCTCATAACCTAAAAATGTTTTTTCTTTTAATGTGAGATCAGATAACACACAGCGGCATACCTCACAGATTTCATTCCCCCTCTGAAATTCTTCCAACATTATTCGCAAAGTGCTTGAGGACACATTGTAGCTAGAATTCATAGATGGATAAGCAGGAGTAATTATAGGCATCAAGTGAAACCTGTCCTTTGGATATCTTCTAGGATCCCAAACTTGAAGACCAAGGGATCCTTCTTCAATTGTACAGAGCATAACTGGGTTTGGCCATCGCCACTGTGTATACACCCTAAAGAATCGAGAAACTAACATATTAGGAAGAGCATTGGGATATAGTTGGCATATGCGAGCAACAAGCAAGGCCCAATTTATACCACCAAGAAATCCTGACACCTGCAGATTGGAGGGCAACCAATGATTGGCAAACACGAAGAAAGAAATCGTGGAAAGCATAACATAGAATTAAATGTCAAAGAAATGTCTCATACATTGGAATAAACACCACGTCGCTTGGCCCAAAATCTCATACATGTCAATGTTGTGCGAAAATTCTGAATTTCAAAATAAGGAAACAATTAGAGGATATTTCTTGACCAAGTTTGTGAACTAGAAGACGGAAAATGAGTGGATACAATGAAGAGTTCCAAGGACCTGAATATTTGGTACCAAGCGTAAAATCTGGTCAGTAACTCTGCAACCATTGAGACTGCGAACAGTTTGTTCATCAGTGTTCTGAAGAATTGAGTCTTGTGAAACATCTAAATCCTGTATAAAACCATTGGAGTTAAAACCCAAACATGACAAATTTTCTACGTGTTCTAAATGAAATATAGCAGGTACGTTATGTTACTGAAAGAAGCTTATTATCAACCTGTAAGTCAATACGCAAAGATCCACCGCATGAACACCATAATAAATATTGAGCATACTTTTGAAAAGTTAAAACGTGTAGGTCCAAAACAACCTAAATTTCACGAAGCAAGCACCTGAAGTGACAACAAAGCCTATAACTGATGAATGTTCCACCACCTAATTTCCTCCTTTCTATTGCTTCATTCAGAGTTTTTTTTTTTCCCTTCTTCCAAGCGATCTAATAGACAGCTAAACAACTCCGTTCCTCCTGTGAAAACACTTTATCCAAAATCCTTTTTTCTTAAAAGTCAGTTCTCTCTTCAGCCATCATCAGTTTTTTCAACTTCAATTTTTTTTTTATAAACAAGCTACTCTCTTCTCTTTATTCAAATAATTTCATATCACTTCATACCCAAACCTTTTGGTACTTCAAAATATTGTTATGAAGTCGGTAACAACCCTTAAACCAAAACCCCAGGCCACCACCATTTTTACTTCCATAACAACACCCTATCCAGGTCCAAACAAGGAAAAGGACTGAATATGATCTTAAAATAAAGGAAGAATAACAAGCACATTGAGATAATGATCCAGTAAGTGGAGGCCTTCTACATGGCTTATAGACAACGTGGGGTTACCACAAGTCAACTATCAAGACAAATGAAAAAGGAAAGCACATAGATTTAAGCCCAATGACAATGCCAATCAATTTCATGTCACTTCACACAAGAAGTTACTGGTTACTTTCACCGCAAACCCAAACCTTAGGCCACCCAAGTTTCTACCCTGGCTGCCCATCCTATCCAGGTAAAAACGAGGAAAAGGCCGACATATGATATTAGACTAACAACAAGCAGCCTGAAATTTTAGTTCACTAGTTCGCAGTAAACAAGTAACTAATAATGACTACATGAGGCATACCAAAATCCAACCTAAAACCACATAAATATCATGAAAGTAAAACAAAGAGAGAGCATTTTTCATAAAAACTGCCAGTACTTACTTCAGGAATCACCCAAAGAGACAATTTGGCATAAAGAAGGTCTATGGAAACTCCTTTAAATTTGAATTTCATAATTGGAACGTGCGCATCAGGAACAGGATGCAACTCTGTCACTTCAGGCATCTCTGACAACATTCTGTGTAACTCACCAAAAAAATCTTCCTGCAGTGATGACAAGTATCTTTTGAATTTATTAAACAAATATAACTAAAATTAAGGAAAAATGGTTGCATCACAAACAGAGCAGAGTTGATCGCACTTCTCTGGTTGCATGTCTAGGTCCCACACAGAGTGTGTCTATGTCTGCACCAGGGCCATGCACCTAGAAGGTGAAGGAAGAAAATTATAAATAATATCATCAACCTGAACAGAAACAGTTATATTAAGTAAAATAGTAACTTCATAATATTCGGACATTCTTAACCTGGTTGTACCAACATGGATTGTTTGGAGTATTGTTTTCATTTTGCACAAAGAGACCAATCTATATGAAAATCATTAATAAAAACATAAAAATGAAACATTAAAGATGCACACTTTGTGTCAATAATATTGGCTTTTAACCTCTCCAAAATTGAAATTCTTTTGTAAAAAGAAACTGACACAACTAAATTACCAATGCATAAAATGAACTGACAAAGTTCAGCCCCATCCCTCATTGGTGACAAAGTCAAACGATAAAGGTGAAGAAATACCAGTGTTCACCTATGTAAACATGAAGCTGATAAGTCATCAACATGCAAACAAATATCTCTACTTTGCGCATTTAATTATGCTGCACAACAGCACAGCAGTAGCAATTAATCTTTTTCCTTGTTTCCAAGGTGTTTTTCTTTGATCTCGTTCTACAATAACACTACTTCATAAGCAGACGAGCAGAAAACAAGTGTTTAACCATCAGCAACAAATAATTGCAAGGAAAAATTAAACAAAATTAAAAATGTCATGGATCAGATCAAACATTAAAAACGATATTAAAGAATATCATACCCCTAAACGATAAGAACCAAAAGTGAAAATCTTAGCATTTGCTTCTTGCACCAATTGCTCATTTAATCCTTTTGAACGGCTAATGACTTTGACCCAATTCTTCACAATCTGTGCCATTTCAATCACCAAGAGGTAACACTTTACCAACACAGAATCAAAAAGTCAAAGAAAAATTCAAAACAGAGACAAAGATATTCATTCTATAATCAGAAAACAAACACAGAATCAAGAAGTCATGTAAAATCCAAAACAGAGACAAACTTATGATTTCTATAGTCAGAAAACAAACTAACATAATAAATACTTCATTACAGAAACTATTCTAAACCTGATCTAGTCTTCCCAAGACTTCCTCTCTAGAAACAGCTTCTTCCTGACTCTCATACAATCCCACTTCCCGCAAGCACTGAACATGCACAGAGATACAAAATCAGCATATAGAAAAGTAATACAAGGGATATGTAACAAACCTAAATGTATTGAACAAACCAAAATACATGATTAAACCTTTTCAAGTTCATGGGTCTTCACCACATCATACTCTGTTGGTCCACCCAAAGAAATGGGTTCTGTAATGCCTAGTCGCTGTTGCTGCTGTTGCCCATTATTCCGATTGCCTGATCCAGGGCTCCCCATTGTATTTTAATGTCAAAAGAATTTGTTTTCTTATTATTTATTTCCTTTAATGATTTTTCACTTTTTTCTTTTTCTCTCCCCTTTTTTTTTTTGAATATGGGGATATCAATAGAAATTATTAAGAAAAAATTCCACTGACACCTCTTCAAAAATAGAAAAACATGATAAAAAAAGAAATAACATGTTAATTGTACAGTACTTGGTTGAAGATAACTACAACAATCACTTGGAACCTTAACAAGTCACCCCAAACAACCACCAAGATGATAGAAACAAAAAAAAATGCAACTTTGCAAATCAGTTCGGAAACTACAGAACAAAGAGCACCAGTATAGGGCCACTCGCAGTCTCCAAACCTAATGAGAAAGGAACTCTAATCCTAGATTCAGCGTAAAGCAACTATAAAATAATTCAAGTACAGAGATTCTGTGAGGTGATGGCGAAAAGCCTCTTCCTTTCAAAACTTCATCTTAAACTCCTTAAACCATGGGCAGGGTCAACGATCAATTAACCATGTCGAATCTCCTGAAAGGACCCTACAAAACACAACAATTCGAGCTGAACAACGGTGACTTAAGTGTAATAACTAATAATTTCAATCCAATCTACATGAAGCAAGTTGGAAAGTTGATAAACAACCAACCCAACGATTTGACAATAAGAATCCAATCAAATTTCAACATGACAAATTAGATCAAACTGAAGCGTGTTGAGGGGAATAATTCATTGCAAGCATTCTATCTTTACTGTTGAACGCTGAATTCAGTTAGTTTCAAACCCTAAACATCTTTATCACTTTGACTTACCCAAACATATTTTTTTTCCCAATTAACTCGTATGCTCCTCCATCTGAAATTGTCAAAGCATTTAAACAGGACTTGAGATAGCAATACGCATATTAAACGAGTAGTGAGCAGGATCAAGCGAATAATTCCACATATTTAAAACAAACTAGCAAAACACCGCAACGTCAAACCATCTCCCAAGAACTTATTACGAATTTAATAGCATTATCAATCTTCTAAAAGGATTTAAGTTTTTACAAAAAAAAAAAAAAAGATCAAAGCACGATGAAAACATGAACTGTTGAAAACATTTTCCAAAGATCAGAACTTTCTCCCTTAACTAAACAATCAAAGATCTTTGCAGCCTCGCAAAGTCAAACTAACTCAATTTCAAAAGCCAGAGAACATAATAAAAAGAAGAACAGCACATATTCAATCAAAAAATAAACAATGAAAGATATGATATGAACGAAAACAGCGACATATAGAGAACACGGAAACTCTCCACCTTCAGGTCCGTTGAGACGGCAAACTTTGGAATCAAAAATCGACGATGAACAGAAGCTTTGAAGCAAATGGAATGACGTCGAGGGCAATGAGTGATGTTTTGGTGATGAGGACGATGAGGATTAGGGATTCTTTCTCCTATATAACGCTTTTGCGGGCGACGTCGTTTCCAAACATAGTCGCATTTTTTTCCGTTTCCTTTTCAGAAAAGCATTTGGTAAGCTCTTTATAAGTTACATAAAATGGCCGTTTAATTTTACTTTTATGTTTACGTAGTTTTAAAGTTTTCATTTTTAGTTTTTGTTTTAAAATTAAATTAAATAGTTATCATTAATGTTATCGTAGTTATATTTTTATTCCTAATAATAATAATCATATATTAAATTAAAATTAAATTAATCTATTTATTTATTTTAATCTCTAATATAACAATTATTAGTAAAAATTATTATATTTTAGTGAAATAAGTAGTTTAATAATTAAATTTTTATTTATAAATTCATTTTCATTTGTTAATATATTTTTAATTATTAAAGAAAATTTGATTTGAGATTATATATTTTAAAGATGTTTTAAATTTAAATTATAATTATTCAATAATTATGAAATTAAAATTATTTTATGTTAAAATTAAATTAAAATTAATTATAAACAATAAATTAAATTATTCATAATTCATAATTCATATTAGAGATTACTATTAAAAATTAAATAATATATATTTAGTTGATAATAAATCAAATTATGATAAAAACAAATTAAGAAAACTAGTTTTAGTTATTTTCATAAGTTATGAAAATTAGAAGAAACTAAAACTAAAAATTCAAATAAACATAGTTTTCATGCAAAATTTGAAACTAAAACCTATAATAGAAATAAAGCCCTAAATAGATGCAAATAAAGAGTCATATATATTCAAATAAATATTACATCTGATATCCACCAAGCATAAGCTCGTCTCCTAAATTTAAAAACTCATTTATAAGGTCTTCTAACAACCCATAAGTAGTAGTAAAGCTTAAGTTTTCATTAATATGTGGTTATTTACTTTATCATTTGGAATAGGATTTTTTTCTTTGTAAGGTTTATATTATTAAATTTTCCATATTCATATATTGAGATTTGGATACGTTAGGGACTAGTTCTAAGTTTTAAATCACCTCTTATCATTCATAGTAAGGGAGGACAAAAGCATGCGTAAAGTATGATTGATGAATTTGTAATAAATCAAGCTATTTTGAAGGGACAAACCTAATTGCAAAATGGTAGTATACAAAGTATGATGTTGAATGGATAAGAAACTTGAATAAGATTTCATACCTGGGAAAAACAACTGAGGATTCACTGAACATGACATCTGTATATATGTGCACAAATGAATATGCTTTGATTGATCGACTTTGTAATGTGAATTATGTGTGAATTATATGGTTTTAAACGCTCAAGTCAGATGCCATTCAGACATTGTCGGACCATCCAGGCAATAGCATAAATTGGAGTGTACTGTCAGTCAACCTAGGTAATATCACTAAGATTGATTTATTTTTGTTTCTGTTTAATACCTATATATCGAACTAGTAATGAATTGATTGTGATTTGTTTATGAATTCCAGACTTTAACAATTCGAAGAGATGGATATTCGGGAATGTATTGGAAGTGTTCTATTTGCATCTGAATTCTAAATGATATTTGTATACTCAACGAAAGTTGAATGTCGGACTGAGATCCGATGAATCTGAGATTCTGTTTGTGCATCATAAGTAGATGTTGTGATGGTATATTCTATTATTTGATGCATTTCATAAAATGCATGTTCAGATAAAGGTGTTGTGATTAGAATAGCCAGTCTGAAAGAGCTTTAAGCTCAAAATTCTGCACATAGAGTTTTGTTCCGTGATTTCTGTATCTAACTGGGCCCAATGGGCCAATATATGTATCTGTATCTAAAAGGCGCTCGATTACAACAAATAATAATGAATCTGGAATTTCATATGCATCTACATTTGTATATTTATGATTATGAAACCTTTTCTGAAATTGTGATGACAAAGTGATATGCCATGATAATGTGATTGATTGGGTTATACATGTTTTGAAAGAATGTATGTGCGATGTGTGACATTCATTAATTATGTCTTATTAAGATATAAAATGTTTGTGAAATTAGTTGGTTGTGTGATATTTGTGTATTTGACTTGAGTGAGATCGTCAATGATGGTTCACTCATTGAGTTCACAAAACTCATCAAAAATTACAATGTGACTTTTCAGGTACGAGTCAAGAGACCTAGTTCCTAAGATTTTCTAAAGGAACATTTTGAATTAAGATATGGCTCAAAAGTCTGTCAGCTGATATCAGAGGAGTTATAGTTTGTAATTTGTAGTTTTTTTGTTATATAGAACTTTTCTTTAAGGATTGTAAATATTTGTTTCAATGAATACAGTGTAAACTTTTCTCAATGAATGAAATGAAGTGTTAGTATTGTATATTCTTTATGATATCATTTAAGAGATTATGTTTGCTATAACATACTATTATAATAGGATATGTACTTAAATGTTCTCTGGATATTTGGGTATATACTTTATGATAGTGGGATGTTATAGAACCATTGGAAGACACTTATCAAGGAAGTAGCCAAATCCATTATTTTTTGTAGAGTATCCTCCAATTGACACTAAAGATGAAGAAATAATCTTCATTGACCATTACATTTTCAAGACCCAATTAGCAGTTTCCTATTGTTGCACCATTGGAAGACACTTAAGGAAGTGGCCAACCAGGGAGGTTTGCCATTTCCTTTCCCACACTTATAGCACTTCAAGTGGAGGCGCAACTAGAGCTATAGGATTTATAGGAGCAATATAGCAAGTTTTGTTGAAACAATTAAGGTCCCTGACCACCTTGTTGTACACTATCTTTTAAGGGTGGATCTTGGTCACCTTCTCATATAGTCTGGAGCTAGGGAAAAGGGGGGAAGCGTGGTCCAAGTCTAAGGTAGGAGGCAAAGTGTTAGGTTGATCAATGGAAGGAACAGCTGAGATGTTGCTAGGGACTTAGTGTTCCATTACCGTTAATGATAAAACAAAAATGACCGGGGGCATTAAGTGAGAAAAATAGTAGCAATAGCAAAAGTTAAAAGGCTAACAAAGGACATAAATTCGAGTTTGCGGAGTAGTTTAACGAACTGCATGCTAGACCGATTAGATAGATGTTGGAAATTCTCTCTCTAATCCATTCTAATTTTTTTAAATTAAGTGAACTTTATTTTTCAAGTAGCATTCTCTACACCTTTCATAGTCCTTGGATTGATTGTGGTTTATAGTATAGTATTTCAAACTTGGACCAAATTGGTTAGTCCCAACTTCTACAAGTTAGAGTCTTCACACGTTCTTCATATTAATTTGTTTATATAATCAAATTTAATTTTTCAAAACTTAAAACACTTGAAAAGTGAAATAAAAAGTTTCATGTAATAATATGTAATGCTGCATGCCTAATAATATTTTCTAAGATTAAGAAAAATTATAATTAGATGTGCTACAAGAGTTCGTATATATCATAATAATTCATAATTAAGCTTGCTTATTTAATTACAAAATAAGTAAAGATTGAATATTCTTAATGCTGTAAAAAGGAATTTCCCTTTGCTATTAAGCTTGTTCTAATGCCGTAGGTTGTTGGTTCATCAGAGATGAATATTCTTTTTGTAAGTGCAAGTCGACTTGTACATTTGGTAAGTCGACTTACACGTGAAAAGTACCGACAAGTCAACTTGTACATCCGATAAGTCGACTTGTACAAGGACGGTACTGTTCAAAAGTGCCCTAAAGGCAATCCCCTTTAGCGC
>JAOQMR010000006.1:18437005-18456432 GCA_027563865.1 Erythroxylum pelleterianum | reverse complement strand
TAAAGATCACTGATGGCCTCTGTCTCCCTTTCTAAAAGAATGGCAGATCTAGGTGAGGAAGATAGTTAGTCCTGGATGTGATTCAAATGGGCTTGACAGTTTTCAACTCTTTTATCAATATCCCCAATTTGACCCGAATGCATAATTTTGAGAGCTTGCTTGACATGTTTAAGTTTGGCCATAACCCTAAACATGGGAGTACCAATGACAGGGATGGCCCAAGCTTCCTCTACAATCCTTAGGAAGTTAGGTTGATCAGCGAGAAGATTAAAGAACCTAAAGGGGGTAGAGTGTTTCTATTGGGTCCTAGTGACTTAACCACCAAAGGGGAATGATCTGAGATGTTTGGATGGTGGATGACACAATGAGAGGAAGGGAACCTAAGTTTCCAGCTAGAGTTGACAAGGGACCTATCTAGTTTGCGGGCTGTGAAGGCATCACCTAGCTGTTTATTAGTCCAAGTAAACAAAGGTCCACTAGAGGTTAATTCGAATAACTGAGTGTCTCCTACAAACTGCCGAAAATCATGAAAGCTACTTGAAGAAGAGACACTAGGGGGGTCGAATTCCATAGGATGGAGGAGAGCATTAAAGTCCCCAGCAAGCAGCCAAGGAATTTGGCCTACAGACAAGGAAATTGTGGAAAGATCATGCCACAGGAGTTTCCTATGGGTCGGGTTATTAGCTCCATAAATACAAGACACTTGGAAGGCTACTGAGCTGTGACGAGGGAGAATTTCCACATGAACCTACTGACCAGAAAAATTAAGAATAGAACACTAGAGAATGGTCGAATTCCATGCAAGCAAAATCCTAGCATTGGAAGAAGAAGCTAAATTGCTGAAATAATCCCAGCCAGGAACTACAACACTACAAATCGAATCCAAAAAGGCAGAAGAACGAATTTGGGTTTCAACTAAGCAAACAAAAGAAGCTGAGATTTTCCTAAGCCACGCACGGACAACATGATGTTTATTGGGATGATTAAGACCTCTAACATTCCAAAACACTAACTCCATAAATTCTAAGCCAGCTATGCCACAACCTACTGCTACTTCTTTTTGTTCCTTGGTTTCCTAGTCCGTCTAACTGATAAGTCTCTCACAACATCTCCTGCATTCCCAGGACTAACAGGACTCAATTCAGAAGAAGGGGATGGAGGCATACCTGGTAGTTATTCTGGCTGAACTTGCGATTCCTCTGTCTCGCCACTACAGGCGTCTGGAGACGTGATCAGAGGGGTATCCTGATGAAGCTCCACAGTTCCACTAACTTCATGGCCATCAGTGACCTGTACATTTTCTACTACATCCTGCAGGGAAGGTCCTGCCAGTTCTCTGTCCTGAGAAGGACCATCACTTGTGGGGTGCTCAGGGGGCACCAGAGAGGCCTCTGTGGTCTCAGGTGGCGCAGGTTCCTTGTGCTGTTCCAGTTCGTGGGAGAAACCAGTAGCAAACAGGCGCCCTGTTGGTGTCCACTTCTTCCTCTGTTCACTCACCGGAGGCCGCCATTCATACTCAACTGATATTTCTTGGAAGGTAAGTTGCCCTTCCTCCCCGTAAGTAGCTAGTTGGAATGTATTTGGCCACGATGCTTTCAGATCCAAGTCCACACAAAGTCGGGCATAATGAAGTCTGGACATTTTGGCTGTGGGAGTATCCATGAGCAAGGGCTTACCTACAACACTGGCGATTCGCCCTAAGCCTTCTGTGTTCCAGTACTCAACCAGGGATGTTGTGAAAACAAGTCCACACCGGAGCTGTTTGAATGTCTGCCAAGTCACCACCATTCAAGCTCCATTGTCGGAGAAACAAAGGCTTCCCTTGAATATGCCACGGGCCACGCTCCACCGCGGACTGCATACCCTGTTCTGAAGCAAATCGGAAGAGAAAATTGTTTGAGCTTGTTATCAAAACCTGTTGGAGTCCAAAATCTGCCCAAGATTTCACCAACGCTCTTTGCACCACGGGGTAGGCCGGCCTCTTTCCCAGAAAGAAACCGACCAGAGACGTGCGAAATTTCGAAGCTCCACGCTGCGCAAGGTCTCTCGGAGGAATCACAAATACTTGATTCTCTCTAACTTCAGGAGGGTAATAGGAGAGCTCCAAAGTCCCAGTAGGGGTTCCATTGCCTGCCTCGACGACACTCTTCCAGGAGCGAACCGGGACCGAGGGGGAAGGATTGAGGGGAGGGATAGAGTTTGAGGTGGGAAGGGAAGGGGGTGGAGGAGGAATAGGGATCGGGGGGCAACTTCTGAGAAGGACCAGACGACGGGGACGGAAGCAAGGTGTTAGGGTTCGTGTTTTGATCAGGGAGAATTGGGGGTTTCGGTGGCTGGAGGGGAAGAGCTTGAGGAGAAGATAAAGGGGAGAGGGGAGACCGAGAAGAAGACGAGGGAGGAGGAAAAGAAGCCATAGCAGATGAAGGAGATCTCCGTCGTTAGGAAGCTTCGATCGCCGGGAATGCTCTCATCTCTTTAATAATGGTTGAAACATTCTTATTACTATGTTAGTAAAAGCAAAAATCAGAGATGAATATTCGTGTTGTAGCTAATAATGAACATGTTTGTAGAGGAATTATTGATTGTTTTTCCAAGACTCCTAGGTTTAGATGTCTCAATCAAGGCATAAAGACCCACAAAATTTCTTATTTTTTAGATTATTGATTGTTTTTCCAAGACATTCAAATACCCTAGGTTTAGATGTCTCAATCAAAGCATAAAGACCCACAAAATTTCTTATTTTTTAGATCTCTGCCTCATTAAACTAAGGATGGCAATAAGGCTTTAAATTCAAGTTTTTTCATAAGTAGGCTCAGGCCTAGGCCAGCTCGAGGATCAAGTTAATTAGAAGAGTTAGACTTCAAGTAAATCTAGATTTGGGCAACTCAAACCGATTAAAAAAAGATATTTTACATTTTGAATTAAGCTTTGAGTAACCTTGGACTTGAGCAACTCAAACTTAGACCCAATTAAGAAAATATATTTTACACTTTTAAAATTTTTTTTGACGGGGCTAGCCTTTGCCATCCCTACATAAAATACACATAATATTAATAATGAATAATGTTATCTTTATGACAAAGATGTTAAGTCAAAAACCTTTGTAAAACGTTAAAATTATTTCTTTACTTTAGAGTTTAAATTTAAATTTTATTAAAACTTTGGAGTCCAATTTGACTTATTTGCTAATATTCTTATAAGTGAAAACGTATGCAACAACACATATGAGATTCTGATGGTACAAGTCATTAGGAGTTCATATGCAACTACGAACACTGACCATGGCATATTGCTACTCTTCGAGCAGTCACATACTGTACAGGCCATACTTAAACTCGGCTTATTGTTTAAAAGGTAAGAGAAATCGTTCAAAATACTAATAATATGGCACATGAGACATCACTGACATGGCATTATTTCTGAGACTACTAGTAGAACAATTGAACACATCTACCTAGACACAATTTAACACTTCATATGCTCAATTGTACACAGTATCATCTAGGCATCGTTTACATAGATTATATAACTTCAATTACACCTAAATAATTTTTCCAGACACATTTCATCATCACCTTCAGGTCTTTGCTTTTCCTTTTCACCATGTTGACAACTGATAGACCCTCAAATATCTAAGCACGTCATAAATATTGTAATCATGCGAAACTTGATGCTACAAGATTTGACAACGTTCAATTTGAAGCGGTAAAAAGTTATAGAAGATAGCATAAGTTCAAGGTTTTTTACTTTAAATACAAAAATCATAACCATAACCATCAACGCCTCAACATCTCTTATTTCGTATATCGCCTCTTAAACAATCTATTTCCAATTGCATTTTGTTCAGTAACTTTGTTAAATCGAGCCAATTCTGTAAAATCGCTACACCTTTATTACACTTAAGAGTGAAGAATTAAATGAACCGGCGGATAATTTCCTGAAGCCCTGCTTTCTAGCGAGGATACAATCCATCTTTATACCAGACGGCAGAAGATGGTCGCATCACAGGCCTTACAATCAAAACTAAGAAACTAGGAAGCACCAAAGCCTGATAAATTGTTCTCATTATTCCACTGTACATAATATTACAGCTGAAAAGGGGATTGTCCCAAGTGGCTTTACAACAAACTTCTTGAATTTAGACATTCATTCAACCAATCAAGAACAGGTGAAGAGTTGGGTTGTAGGATTTACAATAAACATACGACTAACAGAAAAGGTAAGTTCGGTACTTCGAATTAATATAGAAATCAGAAATGAGGCTACATGATGCAGATGACAAGAACGGAGGTACATATTTTGTTGACCATGCAACTGCTGATAATCATCTTCTATTCAAAGCAATTTGAACGAAGACACTATAGCCAAGGACGTGTCGGACAAAGAGTTCCATTCTCTATGAACTAGCTTCATTAATTACATATTTATTGACTGTTGACGCGGTTCTCAAGCTACCCAAAATTCTCCTAAATACGGGTTACACCTTTTAAGAGGCTGAGCACTAATCAGGTTGTCACTAAATATTTTTACAAAATTCCAGGCATGCTGGCACAGTCTAAACCATAGTCATTTAATTGCATAATTTGCACACACGTCCGTGTTCAATGTTAAGAGAACAGAAACCAACTTCAAAGCGCTTACCAACAACAGCAGTATGGCTGCAAACTGAAGTCAGGAACAATGTCATTGTACAATCATTAGGGTAATTACATCTGAACTCATGTAGTCGATTCACCATCTTGTTTAAGCAATTCCTGTTGAAAGATCAGGTCTCATGAATACAAATTCTCATTCATGTGTAAAACATGTTTTAACTGATGAATGATAATAGTTAAAAGGGGTAGCTTTTAGCGCATAGCATTACAGATGATAACGGTGCAAATACTCCTTGAGTATGTGTTTATGTTTCCCCTCTGAGAGTTCTCACTTCAAATTGTCGATACAAGTGAAAAAAAAAACATTTTATCCAATAAACATGCCGCTTACAAAGTTATGCAACTATGCTTCATCTGTCAATTATTCCTTCAGTACCTACATTAACAATTACCTTCTTCTTCTTTTTTTATTAACAAATTGTACTGCAACTCATAACTGTTTTATTCTTTGGATAAAAATTAAAACAAAGCCATAAGACAACATGAGCAACCTTCTTAGGAGGTATATTTGAAATTAAACAATCCATTAGAAAGAAAATCTACTATGCTTGACGGCATAAAGAAAATAAAGATGAATAAAAAAAGGAGAGGATAACATACACTATCATTTCACCTCTCCAAAATGGAAGGAACAGAAGAAAGAAATCCAGATTAACATTGCATAAAGTGTCTTAAAAGCAGAATGAATAGACATCAAATCCCTACAACTTTTCATCTAAAACTTTACACTGATAGTATGAATGCCGCATCTAGCAAAACAAACAAAGGAAAACAATACACAACAATCAAGTTCAGATGGCGGGCTCAACTTAGTTTTCTTCAGAGAAAGGTTAACAAAAGGTCTAAGCTGCTAGGGATACAGACCATGTCAGATCAAAAAGGATATCCTAACTCTAGATGGACCTCTATCTCTCACAAATTACACATGCATGCTATTGTTTTATTTTGCAGCATATTTATACATATAAAGTTCTTAAGAGAACCTACATATGACTACTAGGCCAACAACTGGGAAGTAAAATAAAAAACTGGCCTCTTATTTCCATGAAGACTTTTTCCTTTTTTGTCCGTTTGCACAGGCAATTAAAGTAGTAAAACATCATAGTAAGTTTTACAGTGACCAACAACAATTAATGGACCAATTAAAAAAAATAACCAAAAGGACTTTGAATGAAGTTCTATGTTTTTCAACTCTCCTCTCATTAGTTATAGTCAATTTACGTATAAGGCGATGAAAAAAAAAAGCACTTTACCGATTTGGTAGCAGCAATAGACAACCGTTGCCTTTCTTGCTTCTCACGAATGCATTCTCCACACCAACTGGAGAAATCTTTTTGATATTTTTTCATCTCTCTAAAAACAGAACTGCAAAAGGATCACAAGATGAACAATATTAAAATGAAAATAAAAATGAGTGTGGCCATAGAATAGTAAATTCCAGAATTGTGTGACAGAAACCTCAAATATTAGAATGGTGTTTCACATATACAAAAAAGAACATAATCATCAACTTGATCCTACTATTAGCAAAAGTGCCCAATAATTTCATTCTGAATGCACATTATTTTGCAATTGTTAGTGCCGTGGAATAAGAGTTCTGCTCAAGCAACAAGGGCTCAAAATGACTCAACATAGGTCTGCAATTGTTAGTGCCATGGAATTAAGAGTTCTTCTCAAGCAATAACAGCTTAAAAGAACTCAACATAGGTACTAAAAGAAATTCCATGGAAGTTCTCCAAAATGATCCAGAAACTAAGTCTATTTTTAGCAATATATGGCTAATCTAAATATAAAAAATGGCATGACATAACTGAAAATGAAAGGGATACTTTGCAATTATTCGAAAATGATGACCACCCAAATCATGGATTAGAATGACAAAGATTATTTTTCTTGCAGTAAGTCAAAGCAAACCATCTTATAAAGGAATATAGTAGGTACTGTAGGCACAGCAAAATTTGAAGTACCTTCTACACCATATGAGTAAATTGATCCTGTGACCAGATGTTGTGGCCCTAGCTCCATGCCTGTGTCGACCACGATGAAGTACAGCTCGACCAGGGACATGAGCGAAATCAAAGATTTCCTGTTTGCACAGAACAAATCTTCATGTAACAAAATGTATAGATGTATGGTGAAAAAAAAAGTTCAAAAGAATGAGAGTTTCATTTGTAAAACATTCTCAATAATGGTTAACTACAAGTTATTCATAAAAATTCTTATAACAGATGCAATCTTCAATACTGTGAAAAGTAATAGCCTGCCATCTGCTTTTTGAGTTGGTCTCCTAAAAAAAGCATTTCAATCGGCACTCCAGAAACATAATATTTTTCTTTTTCTTAGCAGGAAAGGAGAAAATGTTGTCTAGCCCCTTCCTGGAGAGTTATTGGAGTTCGGCAGAAAGATATGTTCTCAGTTTAGCACCAACCATTCTTTCGATCGGATATTGTATCACGGGATACCTTGTTAAAACATGCACAAACACACTTCAAATTATTCAGGAACATGGATTTGGAACAATAACATTAAACAGAAGTATTTTGCCAGCAAGAACGCCCATACACACTAAACAATTGGACACCAGTTGTATTTGACAATACGACCAAGGATATCAACAAAATGGACTGAGAATGATACAGAACGGCATTCATTATGAACAATAAATTAGGACACACTCATGTAGATTCATATTGGATGAATATCTAGCACTGCAGTCAACACATCATAAGTAATAGCTCCACCAACATCAAGAAGTAGCAAGAACAAATCGACAATGTAGTTTTGAATAGGGCCATGAAGTTTTTTTCCTGATTAGTTATTCCTCACAACAGCCTGAATAACACTACAATTCAAAGATTACATACCTCTGGCTGACTTCCAGTATTTACATGTTTATCACATCTTGTACCCCGAAAAAACAATTCTCCACCAGAAAACTGCTTACCCAAGCAAACATTCAGTGATATTTCCGAGTCATCCACATGAAAGCCTGCAAAAACAAAATTGTAAGAAACTCTTTGGGAGGTCAAGATAATTGAAAAGAAATATATGTTTTCTACACTTTCATTAGGCAATATCATATCAACAACACACCTAGAATTCCTGTAAGCCTAATGCAATTATAAACCATCTAAAATACATCAGAAGGTGTGACGATCTGCTGATATACTATACTCCTTTAGGTGGTATCTCCTTGTAATACCCTGTCACTGAAGAGAGAACGTCTGCTTCTCTTTCAAATACGAAATCAACTTGATTGATCATATTGGCAGCTAAAAGCTGGCCTGTAAGCTCTAATTCAACCCTTATTGTTTTTTAAATAAATAAGTTGAAAGCCTCACCTAGAATAGCTTTATGAATCACTAAAATGCTTGGGTAAGCATCCTTTTCTACCATGACAATTCAACGCCAGTTATCCATGTACGTTTTGTTATTATTCCTTTCTCCACTTTTCTTTTGTCCCAAATAAATGATGAAAGTGCCAACATTACAATGTCGCAACATCAGAGTTAACTTTGTGAATGACCAATTTAAAGACTCAAGATGCTATTCTCAATCCATATTACTCCTAAGAACAAATGAAAAATGAAGACATTCCTTGAATATGCTTCAATTATCCTTTTACACATCAGTTGTCTTCTCCCATTTAACCTTAATTGCAGAAGTTACACCTGATAACATCATGTATATCATGAACAATCAAAAGAATCTTTTAAATATCATAGTGCCCACTTCCCATTGATAATACATGATTCAAAGTCTCATGAAACATTCTACCCATGACTGGAATGCAAAATTCCTACAGTAGTATCTAAGCAACAAAAGGAAATTAAAAGCAACCTACTTATCTTACATATCCCCACTGCGGCTATATCAAGTACTAGGGCTAAGCCCCTTTAATAGGCAGGTTTTACAAACTTGGTAGGCTTAGGGCGAGCTTATCAAGGAATCTTCCCCTCTACTTTCTTAGTGAATGCAAGTTTGGCCTAGTCCTTTCAGACATTAGCTTCTCCAATATCACGGCATCCTCTAAATAACAGTCTCCAAATGATCTTATTATAAAATACTACACAATCATTCCACATATTCAACAATCTTCTCAATCATAAATACTCCTTAACAACTCATCTTATAGAATGCTTTTATTGCATTAGAATTTAAATCTTCTTTCACTAAGATTTATACTCCTACAAGTTGTCATTGAGGATGCTCCTCAAGCGACATAACCCACTAACATCCAAGAAGTTCAAACGCATTCCAGAGTCATCTCCTTCTTGCATGTCACATGGCATTCTAAGTCCCAAAGACTTCCAGTCCTTTTAGTCCCTCCATGACTCCTTTACTTTGCAGGCATAACATGAACATAACACTTAATTCTACATTTACTCACAACAGAAACTTCTTGAAGCCATACACATCAAACTCGACAATACAGTCCATAAATCTCATATGCTAAACAAGTTATGAACAGCTTGAAGAACGTTTGACACAAAAAATTGAAGAAAGCACCTACCCAAGTCGAGATCCCTATCTTCACCATATTCAACAATAAAACCATGATGAGAATCCAGAGTTGATCCACCAACTTCAGGAAAGAAAACTGTGACATGCAATAGTTAATTATAAATTGGTCATCAATGTGCAGAAAAACATGTATGCATGGGCACACTAAACAAAAAAGGGGCAGAGCAGCAAATAGATAATCTCTAACAAACTAGTGATTCAACCATCCCAAATAAGAAGATATGCATCACCTTTAGCTATAGGACGAATATAACCGTCCATAAGCTTGTCAAGCATTGTTTCAAGGCCAAAATCATCAAGAACAGCACCATATTTGTTCATTGTATTTGGGCGCATGATTCGAAGTTTTGAGGCATCAACCCACTTCTCAAAATTTTCAACCTAGAAAGCCAAATTGATGTAAGAGCAACAAATTTTATCCAAAAGAAAATGGAGAAATCTAAGATTGCAGAAGTCATGCTACAGATAAACCTGACAAATAGTACCTCTGCCAGTAGCATATCACAAAAATCAGGCTGCAACATCTCAAATGTAAAGACACCAGGAGAAGGTTCTGACATTATGTTCCTCAAGCTTTCCTCCGTGTTATCACTGATTGCCTTGATGAAGGATGGGACGAAAAAGGTAGCAGCATGTAATGTGTACAATTCTCTATGTAAAGGCTGCTTAAACATCACATAGTACCTTAGTAACAGTAAATATTCAAATTGTAATACAAAGACAGCAAATAAATGAAAATTAAACAAAATGCATTCCCTCTTTGCAACACAGATAGCCAAGTTAGAGAGAACCTGTGTTGATAGGGTCATTATGGGTGCTTATCAAATACAGAATCTGAAGAAAAGGACATGTCTTCAGTCCCATTTTTTAGCCCTTAAAATTGCAGGCACCGTCAGAAACATTTATTTGTTAAGCTGAAGGGCACACAATCTGGCTAGTAAAATAAAACTTCAGAATTTTCATCCTAAAAAAGTGAATTCAATAACAACAGCCCATTTCATTGTCCTTCATTATCTCTCCATTTATTGTTTTCCATAGCTATTTTTGTCAGTATGACAATTGTGCTTATCATTATTGTTATTGTTGGTGCTATGACTATTATCATCATCATATTATTATTTTATTTTACTATTTACAATTACAAAATAAGACATTCACTAATGCTTTCAACAAAGTTTATTCACAAATTAAAGGTAGTGCAGTCAAATCCCAGTAAGGTCTCTTCCTAGCCCAGAATAGTTGATAATCCAACCTCTACAATTTTCCTAGCAGGAGGCAAGTAAGTGCAGCCACTGTAAAAGGATTGGAAAGAAAAGTCTCAAAGAAATTGCCCACATTAGTTAGCCATGTAAACTGAGCCAGAGTAATCATGCTTCAGACCTGATAATGTGATATTATCTTCTGTCTATATTCTCTCTGTCTCTGAACCTGAAAAAGTAGGAAAAGAGAGTTTCAGTCTGTTTATGGTAACCACAATGTTTAAAAAATGAAATGAAGCTCAAAATTTGATACAAAATATGAGGTCCAACAACAAGGTACAAGTAAATTGGATTGCTTTAGGACTTTATACCTTCTGTCAAAGCTGTTAAACAATGCATTGAGTAAAGAACTACTTGGTAGAATCATTGTGTTCAAATTGATTTTACACTTAAAAAATTGGAATTATACCATTAAAAAAAGATCAATGATTTATAGCATAACATAACACACGAACTTGCATGCCAGTGCAACAGAGATAGACAATAATAATGCAAATATATAACTATGTTTGAGATTTTGAACTTTTGAACAAAGATGTGATCACATTGGGATCTTTGAAACGATATAAAATTGTCTATCTTTAGTTAAATTTTCTTATTAAAAAATAACTCTAAAATCTCAGAGTTGGATTGTCCTCAAACACACCCTAAACTTTTTCCATTTGAATTGCCAATGCACCCATCCACCAAAAATTCTAAGAACACAGAGGGCTAGAAAAGGTAACAAAAATACAGCTTATAATTCCAGAACAAAGATCTGTATGCCAAATGTCAAATTCTGTTTTAATTTGTTAACACATGTAACCTAAGTTAGACATTAGCCCAACAATTTAGTCTGAGATTTTGTTTAAACAAAGATGTGATAAAATTGGGATATTTCATATGATATAGAACATTCTATCTTCACCTAATTTTTTATTTTAAAAAATAACTTTATAAGCTCAGAATTGCATTGCCCTCGGACACTTCCTAAAAATTTTCCCTTTGAATTGCCAATGCACCTATCCATAAAAAATTCTAAGAACTCAGATGACTAGAAAAGGTAACAAGTGATACAGCTTATAATCCCAGAGCACAAATCTGTATGCCAAATGGCAATTTCTGGTTTAGTTTGATAATACGTGTAGGCCAAGATAGACATTAAGTCAACAGTTCAGTTTCAAATCTTTGGCCCTAAAAGATCCAAGTTCGAATCTGCTCAAAGCCAATCTTGCATACCTTCTATACCAATTTCAGCAACGTAATTAACACCTTCCAGTTCTCCACCCTCAGAGTTCCGGAATCAGAACCAAGTGTACTCAAACATACCCTTTTTTAGGTATAGAGAGACAAAGAAATTTCTAAAGAGATGAATTAAGCAAACACATAGATTTTCTAAAAACCTTTTCTATCTTAGCAGATAATTAACAGGCCCAGTAACAACTATTCAAAAAACCATTATCCCAATCGTTTTAGTTTTTATTCCCTCAACATGCACTAATACAATTACAAAAGTGACGATTTTTTTCTTTTCTTTTTTGGTTATAAAATTATGATTTAATTTGCACATATATTCCCACAAGTGCCAGCACACTTGACGCCGTTAGATCAGATGACTATGCGACATTAAACCATGCATCCGAAGGACATTACCGTAATTTCAGCTAATACTCATTAGACAAAAAAGTATGAACTGAGAAAAAATGCAGCAGCTCAACCTTGAGCTCTCCCGCCCTGTGATCTTATTTACGACTAGGGCTCTTAACGATGTGAAAACCAAAAAGATAAATGACTTAATTTAACTCTCTTCATTTCCTTCCGGATTCCATCCAACCAAATTAAAAACACGAAATTCTGTTCTTATATGTTTGCAAGAACGTACTCTGGTTCTCTCTCCATGAGGCAAGTACTTCAACAGAATCTCCCTCATGAACTTCACCTTGTCGTCTCTACTCACGCTGAACATGCTGGGAGGCAAGTATCGCTCCAACGAACTGAAAACCGAGGGAGCGAAATCCAATTGCAGATCCTCGTAGCTCTCTGGCTTATGATCCTTGTTAGGGTTCAGCCTCAGCCTCTGGCTCGGCGCCACCGACATGGTCACCTGGAAACTCGGCTTGACCGATTCGGTCACAACACCGTTACCTCCCCCGTCCACCGTAGGGGCTTCCCGGCTATCGCCGGACATGGTGAATATGAAATATGTGGGGATTTCAGGGATGATTGGAGAGTTTGCTTAGGTCATTGGTGGAACTGGGAAAGTTTTAGGGTTAGGGTTTGATTTTGTTCGAGAATTAGGGTTACTTGTAGGTAACGGGAAAACGAGGGTTTTCGGTATGTTTCATTTTATCTTAGGGTTTCTCAAATTTGGTTGTTTGCTAATATTAACGGAAGCCTGCTTGACAGACAGGTCATTATCAAAGGTGAATCGATATGTAAAATACAGGAAAAAGGATCATGTTGCTTATAGTTTTAAAATCTTTAAATTGTCCTTTTTCTAAATTTTTTAAAAAAACTCAATTGTTTATTATAATTATTTTAAGTTATTTAAATAATAAAGTTAAGTATATATTTAACAAAAGCAGTGAAATGTGCTCGACTCTTCGTGAACATCTTAGAGACTAGGAGCAGAAGCTCACAGCTGAGAGCTTACTGAACTTGGACTCCAAAAGATTGGAGTTCCAATTTGAGGCGTTCAATTATGTCTATTGAGTCATAGCTATGAAATCATTTACTTAAACTATAAACGAGTATTATATCTTTTATCTAAAATTATTTTAATATTACAATTAGGGTCCGTATAAATGTTGAAGAAAAATAATTTTATTTTTATATGTCATTGCTATTGGGGATTAAAATTAGAAAAAAGATATTATTTTGAACTATATATATTTATTTATATGAAAACGATATATAAAAAGATAAAAATCCCTCAACTTATATGGAATAAAAGCTAATTTAAATAAGGTACTCCTTTAGATATTAAGTACTTTCTCTCTCTATCCAGTTCTCCGTCTCTCAGGGGTTGCATGTCGGTTTCTTTCTTTCACACTATCGCCTCAGTCACCGTTCAGGATTATTGATCTCTCCAATCTTTAATCTCCGCGCTGTCGAATCTGTTAGATCTCTGTTCATTCTTGTTTCTTTTTGCCGAAGAGAACTTTTTTTTTTTCGTTTTCATCTGGAGCTCTAACTTCGATCTCTTGAACGCCGAGGAGACCGAGGGAAGCGAGCAATTCGAGAATCAACCTTAAAGTCGCGAGATTTTATATGGTACCATGGCAGTATCGTTAAGATTTTGCCAGCTTCCTGCTCCACCAACTGGGTTGGATTTTCAGGCTTAGGCGGTTCTCTCTTCGTTCAATGTCGTTGCCAGGCCTTTCACCTCGTGCCGCCATTTGTTATCATCTTGTTTTTTATTGCGTTATCTGAGTTGTTTTGTTTGTGTAAATCGATTCTAACCAGAACTAGTATAGTTTCTGTGTTTAATGTGCGGTCTTTTATTTTATGGATTCAAATACTTCCTAAAGAATAGAGATTCAAAGAAAGAAAACCGTTCAGGATTTGCGTCTTTAAGCATCACCATTTCTACATTCTCCATCTGGAAGCCTTCGTAGTATACGGGGTGCTGGTGGATGAGTTTAGGAAACGATTAATGGATATAGAATAAAACGTGGGTGATTGTGGATTATTATTATAAGGTAATATTTTGATATCTTATATTTAGAGAATTCTCCGTTATTTAGTAGATGAATAAAATCTATTTTTTATTAGTAACTCTTTTTTTAAAATATTTTAATACTAATTAATTAAATACAATTAGTCAATTAAAATATAATTAAGTAATTAATTACAATAGAATTAATTAAAATATAATTCATTCATTAATTAAATTATTATAATTAATTCATTAATTATAATATAATTACTTAAAATATAATTCATTCATTAATTTAAATATTTTAATTAATTAATTAATTAAAATAATATAAATAATTATATTATAATAAGTTAACATATAATTAATTAATTAATTAAAATATAATTCATTTATTAATTAAAATATTGTAATTAATTAAAATATTATTATTAATTAAAATATAACTAAATAAAATATAATTATTCATTAATTAAAATATTGTAATTAATTAATTAATTAATAAAAATAATATTATTAATTAAAATATAACTAAATAAAATATAATTATTCATTAATTAAAATATTGTAATTAATTAAAATATAATTAATTACAATATAGTTAATTAAAATAATGTTATCAATTAATTAAATGCGATATAATTAATTAAAATATAATTCATTCATTAATTAAAATATTGTAATTAATTAATTATAATATAATTAATTAAATTATTATTATTTATTAATTAATTACATTATAATTTATTAAAAATAAATAATTAATTAGTTACAACATAATTAATTAAAATATAATTCATTCATTAATTAAAATATTGTAATTAATTAATTATAATATTAATTAATTAATTACAATATTTAACCAACCACTATTAATGGTAATGGTAATCATTTCTTCTTCTTAATCAACCATGATAATTATAATGATAATATCCATTCCTATTCTTCACTATATTCATTCTCATTCATATTATCATTTATCCATGCTAACCAACCACCCCCTGAATTTCTTATCTTTTTTTAAACTCCATATCTTTATTGCAATAAAGGAAATACATAACATACCATAAACGAACCATCCTTATAGGAGAGCAACTTACCTAGGAATAATTTGAGCCTGGACTGATAAAGAAATGTTTTTTAACCAACAACAAAGCTTTTCCGCCAGATCATCTTATTGTAAAAAGCTTTGGTCTTTGCCTTATAGATCATTGTATTCTGATAGGAGTTATTTTGCATCTCCTCTTGTTCTTGCAATTGCAATTTTTTATGCACTCCCGCATCACCAATACACCTTATGTTACAACTCTACCGGAATATGAAACGGTTTCCTAAATAACAATCTATATGGATACATCCTTGTTAGCATTTTATAAGTCGTCCTATAAGCCCATAATACTTCTTCTAGCCTTACACATCAATCCTTTCTATTACGCTAAACTATTTTCTCTAAGATTGACTTAATTTCTCGAATGGACACTTCAGCTTGGCCATTGATCTAGGGATGATAGGAGGTGGAAAACTTTAGCATGATATGATATTTCTTGAACAACGCTTCCATCACCCTATTTCAGAAATGGGTCCCCCTGTCACTTATGATTGCCTTTGACATCCTGGACCTATAGAAATGATGTTAGATTGGAAAAAGTTGCAACAACTTTAGCATCATTAGTTTTTTTGGCTTTAGCTTCCATCTACTTAGAAATATAATAAAATGTAAGTAATATATAATTAAAACCAAAAGATAAGGAAAAGGTCTTATAAAATCAATACCTCAATCATACAACATTTTGCAGAAAAGAATGGGAATTTGTGGCACTTGATTTTTACAGGACAAGTTACCTAACCATTGGCACCTATCACACGACTTTCAAAAGATGCAATAGAAACAAATCTCTAAAACTTTATGGTCAGTCTTTTTTACTCCAAAATGTCCTCTATACGCATAGGAATGACAGAAGGATAAGATAGAAGATGTCTCCCTCTCAGGCACACACCTTCTTATGGCTTAATTCACACAGTGCCTCTATAGATGTAGATCATCCGAAGCATATACTTTGCCTTATTCTTCAGTTCACACCTTTGACAAACCAATAGGCAATTTGTTATTAACTAAAAAGTTCACAATATTGGCATACATGGAATTGCAAATCGTTAGAAAATAATTGTTCATCTAGAAATGTTTCACTCAGAGGGATATCATTTTCCTTTCTGATCAAGCAAATAAGACAATCAACAACCACATTTTCTGCCCCCTTCTTATCTCTTATCTCTAAGTCGAACTTTTAAAGGAGGAGAATGTAGCTAATCAACCTCAACTTTACTTCTTTCTTCGTGAGCAAGTAAATTAAAGTTGCATGATCAGAATAAACAATAACCTTAGCACCTGGCAAATATGACCAAATTTTAACTGAATAAAAAATGAATGACTTTTTAATTTAATCAAATATGAATTAACTATAAATGAATGATGTAGATGTAGCTAGTATCAACAAGTATGGATCGATCCCACAAAGATGATGAATACTGTTAATTACTGGTATATGCTTAATTGATGATACATTTAATCCATGACACTTAGCAATTGATGCTTAAAACACTCATTTTAGTTTATATTTGATTTTAGGTACAATTCAGAAGTGAAGGAGCTAAAGTGAGTCGAAAGCACTATATTTGAGCCGTTTTTTTGAAGATTTACACTCATTTGTCTTCATGGAATAAGAAGAAGAATGATTATAGCAAGAATAAGACAAGAACATGAAGAATATATGATGTAAAATGGCTCTCGGCCATGCATGAATTTGTCATGGCCATGAGTCATCTCTCACGGCCATGACAAATGTGTCATAGGTGTGAGAGATGTGTCACGCCCATACAAGGTGGCTCACATCCATGAACACCAAGTCACACCCATGAGAAATGTCCAATTGTCTTAAAATCCCACATTTTAGTGTAAAAAGAATATGTTGCGACGACAAATGTTATGTTTTCGCGTGGAAAATTTTGAAGAATCGAAAGAGAGGTTTCGGGATAATGAAGAGGGAAAAACATCTCATCCTCTGAAGACCCATGGAAAGCTAGACATTCTGACGCCAGTTTAGAGGTGACGTCGACGTCGACGACTAGTTAAACATTTCTTCCATTATTTTTGTTTTTCTTTATCTTTTTAGGACTTGTTTAGGTTATCCTTTGTTTAATCGATTTGGGTATTCATGTATGGATAATCTTATTCTTGTTATTGTTCGATTGTTTGTGTATGAACCTATAGCTAGAATTTCAATATAATTTGTAATTGTTATATTTGAGATTCATTTGTAGCAACTAATGGTTAGTAATCATTCGGGATAGCTTAACCTAGGTTAAATAATCCGAACATATATGGTTGTTGCCTTGACTAATCGATTTTCCTAATTCGTAAAGCAACTGCTCAATTGAATCTAGAGATCATATCCTTGGTTATTCGGTAGTTATATTTAATTAATGTCTCTTAATTAAACATGATTTAAAGGCAAACCTGGGTTAATAGAGCTTATCATTAACCTACGATTAATAGTTGTTAAGAGAGGTTTGATAATAACAAATCAATGAAATATGTCTAATTGGGTGTAGGCTGAGATTGAACCAAAGAATCGGGTCCTTAACGATTTCATCACTTTCATCATTTTTAAATGTTTTCTTTAATTTATTTTCATTAGTTTAGTTTTATTTTATTTTCTTATTTGAAAACAAACAAACCCCCTAAACCTAAACACCAATTCTTTTCATTTCAAAAGCTTTACACACACTCTCTGTAGAAATAAGGAAGCTCTTAGAAATTTATTGATATTGAAGTTTAATGTCTAGGCATCGAATCCCACTAAAACCCCTAACAAATTAATCTCTTATTATGAAATTATTTTATTGATTTATTGGACTGTGGAGATTCCTATGGTTTGTTAATAACTGACCTTGAGTTTATTAACAACTAATCCTAATATTTTCAACCAAATTACTCACGTTAAAGTTTATATAATTATTTTATCAATTTCTAAATCCCTATATTTGGTTTGACCATAATCCGAAAGATTTATGTCATCCTATCTCTAGGGTTACAATCAACTCCTTCCAATTACGGTAGATCTATTCATAAATAGGATTTTTCAATCTCCATGTATGAAATCAAGTTATGATCTAATATTCTGGATATATTAGAACATAAATAAAACACATAATATGATCACAATATGTAATAACCCATTTCTACACTTAAGAATTTAACTGTTAGATTAAGTCATATCATATGAGAATGCATGCATCATATTCGCATGCACACATGAATGATGATTTAGAGACATTATAAAGATAGTATATGTACTCAATTGACATATTTTGGGATATGAAAGGTTTTAATTGATTATGATGTACTTATGTGTTGATTATGTCTTGAATTTTGTTTTGATGGATTATAACTAGTAATTGGGAATTTGTTGTTACAATTGAGTGATTGATGAAGTGACGTGTGCATCTAGTCTAGGAAAAATATTAAAGGTCAAGACAAATTGGTACATAAGAATTTAGGTTGATTATGCCTATGAAATGGTGACATGTGGCATTAGTAATAAAGTGACAAATGGCTTGAATAAATGAGTAAAAATGGCGGTATAGTAAGGTGACAAATGGTTTAGGAAACTATGAGACAAATGGACCAAACATTAAGTGATAATTGGTAGTTGAAGTATGAGACAAATGGTTTGAATCTTGGCAAGACAAGTGTCATGACAAGTGTTCACATCTCCACCACACACCTACACCCACGATCTCCATACATGAAAGACCATCTTTCTTTTGTTTTTGTCACATGCTACTCTCTTCTTCTTCTTCTTCTTACCATCGACACACCCATACAATCTCCATAACCTTGAATTTTGCCAAAATTTTACAGCCTTCATCTTGTGATTGAAACCTTTTTATTTCCATCTTGTTCTTAGTGAATGCTTTGATGCTTGGAAGGCTCGGTTAGCTTGTTAATTGAGGAGACTTTGAGCTGAACAAGTAAGTAATTGATTTCCCTATTAAGACATATGTGAGCATAACATTTATGATGATTGATTAGGGATGAATTAGGTTGGATTGTATGTAGAATTAATGATGAAGTGTGCTGAAAATTTGATGAATTAATTGGTTGTGTTTTTGATATATGGAAAACCTAGGTTATAAGTTGTTTTAAGGATGAATTAGATTGAGAATTGAAGTATATTAAAGGTGAATTTATGCCAAAGAAAGTTGCTAGTGTATCGTTCTTGAAATGGGGAAAGAGCTAGGATTTCATGTATGATAGGGAATGAAAGTTTCTGTTTGGTTTTGATGCATAAA
>JAOQMR010000006.1:18426830-18436905 GCA_027563865.1 Erythroxylum pelleterianum | reverse complement strand
AATTTGGAAACCTATTAAAAGTAGTTTTCTAATTTTCTAGAAAATTGGAAAAATAGAAAACACGCTTTTCTTGAAAATTTGATCTATTTTTTGATTAATAAACATGTTTTCTAATTATTCTCTATTTTATGAAAAAAATTTCTAAAAAACTAGAGAATTTTCAGAAAGTAAACGCACCCTTAATTTTTTAGTTCAGTTTTTCCGAAAAGCGTACGTGAACAAAACAGTAAAGAGTGAAATATAGATTTCTTTGTTTTTTGTACGTTAGATTGACAAACAAAGATACAGTAAGGAGATACTGCGCATGAGAATGGTTGACATTACTGCAAACAAACAACAGAGAGTGTGTTTGAGAAAGATTTCTATCAAAGATATGAATTTGATTTTTCGTGAAAAAACAGTGATGAGAAACTCTCTTATATTTCATCAGTGTTTTTTTGTTTTGGATATGAAAAAAATCAAAGATAAGTCTTTGATCTTAGTATGAGAAAATAAACAAGAGAATCGATACAAAAATTGTTTCCTCTATTCTTGAAGAAAGGGTTCTTCAAATTTATTTATAGCCATATCAAGTGTTGAAAGCGAGATATATTTCTCGGTGTAGAGCACATAGAGACTTCGTAGTTTCAAAGTTCACATCTTCTCACGAATTTCAGGTATTTATTTCTGACTGTTAAGATTTAAATATGATAATTAAGTACAATAGATCTATATGTAATTGCAATTTTAATTTCCGCTGTATATTGCGATCCTTCACATAGATCATGTATCTTTCAAAAAAATTATGGAGAGAGAGGTGGTGTCAAACATGCTCGTGTCCTAGGTTGTGTATCTTTCTGTCAAAATCTTAGAATTAAAACACAGGCTGAGGCACAACTATGTCTTAGGCCATGTATCTCTTTTTTTTCTCTTACCTTCACCATATGACCTCTAATTAGCCCATATATTTGACCATGTATCACATCCATTCTTATCTAAGAGGAATAGAAACTACCATATGACTGCGTGCTAAGCTGTATTCAAAAAGAAAAGTAGTGCTTTGTTTGTGTTTTGCCTTAAAAATCTGCTCCATTCTTGGTTATCATTCCTCAAGCACCTTCTTTTACAATTACCTTAAAGAAGACTTACAATCAATTAAACCAAGGCAATTTAGATAAAAAAAAGTAAAATAATAAGAAAATATGTGCATTTTTCATGAATATTATACATATCGGTTAATCACTATATGGATAGGTGGTTTACACTGAAATGTGACAATTCATTGTATTAGGAGATTTCCTTGTTCCAAGTTATAGAATCTTTAAATACTTGAATCATGAATACAAATTAAAGCTAAGAGGGAATACTTGTATAGATGTTTATATTATTTGATTTCTTTCTTTTGATTACTGCTTATTTGTTCCTAACAATATTTTTATCTATTTAATATAATGTAGGTTTAGAATAAATGAATCATACTATTTATTATTAACTAGATAATAGTAGGAGGATCAAATATAGTACCTATTTTATTCTCGGGGGAATGATAATCTACTAATCACTACTACTATAAAATGATAAGTCCATTGTCATTGGACAAGTTATTGGTACATTTGGTTAATATGCAACATATTAGTTGACATGAGAAAGACATAAATAAAAATAAGGTAATTTTCTTTAAGTAACCAAGGCAGAATTCCAAAAATCAGTTAGCAATTTTTACTGACCTAAAGAAATCATTAAAATATTTGAGAATCGTCATGAAATGTTAGAAAAGTAATGTTGGATAGGCAAAGTGAATCTTATATATATGAATGATATTCATTCATAATTGGTTAGAGAATATTGTACTAAGGTCAAAAGAAGGTATAATAGACATAACTATCATAATGAAAAAATAATGTTTCATTCAAGATTTTCAAAATCGAACCAATTCAGTAAATTTATTCACTAATAAGTTTCGATACATTTAGAAAGAGCATAATATGTTATAATCTTTTCGCTTTATTAATATTCAATCTTAATAGAAAAATAACTATGAATCATTTGTAAATAATATGTAAGTATAGTATGAATCTCATTATAAATTTATTTATAAAATATATTTGTCTATAAACTTTATCTTATATATTATTAATTAAACAAACATGAATAAGATAAAATATATCTTTAATTAATTACATTATAAAATCTACAACGAATCGATTAAATGTAGGGTATAAACTAATAGTTCACTATTTTAAAACAAAAATGTGAATGAGCCTTGATGCCCTTGAAAGCAATCTTGATTCAGTTCCTGTTATGTTTACCAAGCATCCAATATATCAAATGGCACACAATACTTTATATAACCAGTCTTACGAACTTTATAGGCATGGGAACGAGCTGTTTCCCCTTTGTTGTGATCCTGATGGGAAGCTTGTTGCCATGAATGAGGAATACATTCAACTTCATTCAAGGAAACAACATTCATCTTCATTTCAATCTTTCTTGTTCTTCGGAAAAAGAATGGCATCTTCGATATTGAAGAGTGAGGGTGCAGATATAATCAAGAAACAAGGCCACAGGAGTTACTGGATAAGCCTTTGACAGATCATCTCTATCATGAACAAAAAGACTAGAATTGAAAGCTGCAAGGAACAAGTTAACATCACCATTTTGTCCTACTAGCGAATTCATAATCTTGAGCCACATAAAAAACTAAAACAAGATGCCACGTATGCAGATCCTATCCAAAATCACTGATTAACAACAAAGCTCACTCACACAGCATACCATAACTAAGAAGCGGTGACCAGATATAAATCATTTATCTATTCTTTTCTTCTTCCTTTAATTTCTTCTCCCATCTCCGCTTCTTATATGCCAGTAACATTTGTGGCATTTGCTCCATCAATTTAGCAGTTTTTTCTCGCTTCTCTGCAGCTATCTTATCACATTTGTGACCTTTCATTTTGTTACTCATTTCCTTCCTCTCTGGATCGTATGGCCAACCTTCCCCTGCAAGAAGAACCTCCTTGCGGAGTCTAGCCCGCCGCCGGGCACTAATGCCAAGTGGTTTCCATGCACCAAGATGCCAATAACCCCACACACCCTTCAATAGCTCATCTTTGTATTTTGCCAACTTCTCCCTCCATGGATACTGGTACCCTACTGCTGTCTTTGCCATTGAATTGCCTGCTTTACCAATACTACTTGCCATTAACCACCTCTTCAGGCTTTCCGCTGCGGTAAGAACCACAAGAGGAAGGATTCAAACCTGGAATACATGGAGATAAGAAAATTGTGAATAAGCAAAATGTTTAAGAAAGAGTTGGATACAAAAGTATATGCATGCACAAGAACAAGTATGTGAGATTAGCATTTCCCACCCAACGAGGCAAAGTATTCTCCGATGCATAAGGCTTCATAAAACCACTACATTGCACCTTGACAATGAATTAGTCTTGCTCACAAAACAGAACTTCAAACCAACCAACAATTTTTGAAAAGCACGCAATTTAGACAAACAATTTGAAACCAATTTATCAGTAAAATAGGTCATAATCTGTACCATTTAATTTACAACCTTTTCTTTTGTGTGTTTGTAATGCTTCTGTTATGATCATAGCCTCAATTAAGTCTAGTAAACTTTAATCTTTAGGGGAAACGATTTTTAAGTTTTAAAGGAAAACAAGCTCCAAGACTTTATGTACAAATACTCTGACGGAGAATCAAAGAAAAGGAAACTGTGTTCTGGGAACTAAACCCACAACTCTAAAACTATGACAAGAATACGAGATCACAAAAATAAAGGAAGAAATGCAAAAATATCAAAATCAACCTTGGAACCAGAAACGAAGGCAGAAGCTGAGACACAAATGAAAACACAAAAAAAATTTAAAAAATAACACGAAAGGAAGGAACGAAAACAAAAAGAGATGAGGTAAGCTAGGAAATCGCCGTTTAAACCATCCAATGAAGCGAACAGGGCGATCCCATGCTATTACAACAAAATTATAAATCCAAGTGCTACATAAACATAGAAAGCGATGATAACCTTCAATTACGAGTGGGCGGTGTCAAATAGGATTTATTTGGTTGGAAAGCTTGATTCTGGCTAAGGAAAGAAAAAGGATCCTGTGGCGGTTGGAGCGAAGAACCGTCAGTTGGGCTCGGATATGAGAAAGGAAAAACAGAAAAGAAAGAAAAGAAGTGAGAGGAAGATAAGGAGGGAATGAAGGCGAGTTAGGGCTCGCGATAGGTCCCCCTTTGTAAAGATTTTTTAAAGTCTAAAATAAAACACAAAAACACTCTTTGTTCCTAGATAAATCTTAAAAAAAAACCTCCTATAATTTAGAATATTCGAAAAAAAGTCTCTCTTATTTAAATTTGTCCAGAAAAAAAAACTCCTAGGCCCTGTTTGGTCGGCGAGAAAGTAAAGTAAATTTTGAATATAATTTTTTGAAAAATAAATCTATAGAAAGTAAAAATATTAACAAGTTTGGATACTTATACGAATTCCAATAAAAAAGTTGGATAGATTCTTATTATAGTTTTTGATATGCAACAATATTTCATGAAATGTAACTTAATTTTGACTTGTGTTTCTAATTATACTCCACAAATCGAATAAAAATGTAAATCATTAAATAAGGAAAAATATGAACTTGAAGATTGTCGATTGAAACTTCTGAGCAACAATATTCAAAATCCTACTAACAGGAGAACAATAAGAATAGTTGAAAACAATATTATGAATACCGGTACGTATCATACTAGACCAAAATCGTTACGAAATAAAGGGTGGGTCGTACCGAGTTTAAATACCGATCGGTACTGGCTCGTTTCGAATAGTACCAACCGATACTAATTGGTATTAAAAATACCAGCTAAATATATACAAAAAATTTTAAAAAATAGGGAAACTTTTTTGCAAAATTTTCAAAATTTTTTAAAATTTTCGTCCCTCTCAATTATCTCCTCTTTCCTCCCTTTTTTTCAAAGTTTTTATTTAGTTATTTTATTTATTTCAACTTTTATAATTATTGTGAATTTTTAATTTTTGTTTTTAAAAATAATAAATTTTTTAATAATTATTATTATTATAAATTAAAAATAAATTATTTTTATTTAAATTTATTTTAATATTTTATATAATATTTATTAATAAAGTATTAATAAAAATATTTTATTTTTTAAAATAAATAATTTAAAAATTATTATTTATAAACTAATATTTATTTTATATATTTTAAATTATTAAATCAAAATTTATTTGAAATAAATATATTTTAAATTTAAATATAATTATTAATAATTATTAAATTAAAATTATGATTATTATTTATTATTATGATTTTTGAAGACAGGGTTAAAAACATACGGTACAACTGTATAATATGACAATAGATTATTTTGTAATTTTTAAAAATATTTAGGGACTATTTTATAAATTTAAAAATTACCCGAAAAAGTACCAGTATAGTACCGTACCAAAACCCAATCCAATACCAAGTCCGGTACGGTATTCGTAACATTGGTTGAAGAGGAGGTAGGATTTTATAATAGAGTTGTCGTAGAGTTTGAGAGAGAAGAAAGGGTTAAATTGGCTAGTGTATTTTTTAGATTAAATTTCTGAGAAAAGTAATCTAAATACCAAAGGAGTGCTGGGATTTAGAATCCAAGTAAAGTGCTACTACTTTCCCTAGATTGAGAAAGTTTTTTCTTTCCTAACTACTCAAAAAATGAACCAAACGTGATAATATAAATTTTAGGAAAAAGATTACGTTCCCAAGCAAGAATCCATGCCAACCAAACAAGGCCCTAGAGTTACTTTTGTTAAAGAAATTTAAAAAAGTTTTTGCATGCTAAGGTTAGTCTACATTTACCTTAAAATTAAACCTGTTGCATTTTATTCTACCAATCTGACTAAACTACCAAAAACTAATTCTTCTAAATCATGTAAGCCTAGATTGTGTTTACTGAAACACGTAGTATATATACCTTTTTGTGGCCAAAACGAGCTTCAATCTTCCGGAATCATCACGGGAATCATACACCGACATGTGGTTAGCGTGTTTTTATATTTTTCTCAAAATATAAGCGTTCTTAATGGGTCAGAGAATCCGTATGCTTACTAATGACATGAGTAACTGCAAGAGACCTTAACTTTTATATATAGCTTTCATATCAGGTTTCTCCATCACAAGCTCGATATGAATTCAGTTCATACTAATCGGGATCCATTTTTCTTCTGGATTTCGACCCAATGATTTAGATCATTTATTGGGCCACTTTATTACCTTTATCTAGATCAAATTATGTAACTTAACCGATAAGTTATTAAAAAACTGAAAAATACAATTAATGGTTGTCCAACTTTATAGGAAATGATTAAATTATCCAACATTCTCCCCCTTGGACAATCATTAATTGTAGTTTTGACTCAAGTTTAAAAAAAGTTTGAAAACTTGGTTAAGTCATGCTATTGTATTGGTACCAAACTTAAAAATTTAAAACATTTGATCTAAAGATAATGAAAGTCTAACATTCCATCCTACAAGGCTTTTGATACCGAAAAATATCAAACACATGTGTCATGTCTAACACAGGTATAATATAATCACAAATATCTAATATCTTACTAACATGAATAGGAAAATGAAATGTGGCAAACTAGGATGATACGTGTATAATTTAATATGTATTATCTTTGTTTGTAGGTCTCGATTTCTCCAACTTTATGCTAAACTGTATATGCTAAACCGCAACAGATAAATCCTGTTTTCTCTCACCAAATGATAAACAGCAATAAAGAAAACTTGTTTTCTCTTACCGAATACTAAACAACATTAGAGAAAACCTTTATGTTCTCTAACTGAATGTTAAACTACATTAGAGAACTTTTATGAGATTAAACCTTGTATCCCCTTATATCATGTCAAATTTATAGTTATTCGTACTAAATTGTACATGTCTAAATGACATAGGTTCAAATTCAATCTTTATATATGCCCAATGACCTTTAAAATGTTTAAGATCAACACAAATCTTAAGTCTTTCGTATGTATTATGATTGCACATAAGAACGGTTATTACTGAGAATAAAAAGATGATCATCTATATTAATAAATAATCATAACATAATAATACATCAAAATGTATAAAAATTTAAGGAGCAAATACAACGATCCCTAACTACTACTATTTGAGAACTTTAACAGGCCTATATTGGATACATGTTTAACAAACACTAGTGGGCGAACTCCTTTAGTCAATGGATTGGCTAGCATCTCCTCAGTCCTAATATACTCCATTTCGACGTCACTTTTCTAAATCAACTCCTTTATGATCAAGTATTTGACCTCTAAATAGTTAGATCCTGTGATATTCTTATTGTTGTTACTAAACAACACTGCAGTAAGATTGTCACAATACAACTGAATGGGCTAGCTACTGAATCTACCACAGAAAACTCAAAAATCAAGTTTCTAAGCTAAACTGCCTATGTAGCAGCTTCATAACATGCATTAAACTCTGCATGCATGGTCAAGGAAGTTACCAGTGTTTGCTTAACACTTTTCCACGATACTACACCATCTTCCAACACAAAAATGTACCTTAAAGTGGATTTACAATTATCCAGACACATAGCGAAATCGGAGTCTGTAAACCTTATGAAGTTTAAATCGTTGACTTTTTTATATGTCAACGTATAATCATTGGTATCCTTTAAGTATCTCAACACTCACTTAACTGCATTCCAATGGTCTACACTTGGGTTAGCCAGATATCGATCTAGCAATCCAATAACAAATGCAATGTCCAGTGTAGTGCACACCTGGCATATATCAGGCTGCCAACAGCGCTAGAATACATAACATTCCTCATAGTCTCTCTCTCAACTTCATTCTTTAAACATTTTGTCAAAGATAATCTCTCACCATGAGAGATTTGTGTTACAATAGGTCTACTATTAGCCACATTAAACCATTGTAACACTCGCTTGATGTATATTCTTTGTAAGAGGCTCAATGAGTGTTGAGATCTGTCCCCCGTGAATCTATATAATGAGGACAAAAGATGCTTTACCTAAATCGTTCATTTCAAAGTGTTTGGCCAAAAGTTGATTTGCCTCATGTAACATAGTCAAATCATTTGATGCGAGCAAGATAACATCCACGTACGATAATAGGAAGATAACTTTGCTCCCCCTGACCTTATAGTATAAACATCTTTCAACTTTTTTTTTCACAAAGCCAAACACGGTCAAAACCTTATCAAATTTTAGATACCATTGTTTGGAAGCCTGTTTCAGACCATATATTGATTTAGTCAACTTACAAACTTTGTCAGTTGCATCTTGATCCTAAAATCCTTCAGGTTGCTTGATAGACCTCCTCGTAAAGGTCATCATTCAAGAAAGTGGTTTTAACGTCCATCTAATGTAGCTTCATGTTATAATGGGCTATTATTACCATAATCACTCTAAACGCATCCTTTGAGGATATAGGATAGAAGGTAACATTAAAGCCAACTCCTTTTCTTTAAGTGAATCCTGACATAATTTGGGAGTTATGCAGATCAATATATGGTTTATATCAAACCTCCTAAAAGTGATAACTTACATTTGATGAGGTTATATGTAACATTCCACACCTGCAGGACCTAAACCTGACATCGTGGGTGATATCTGAATCTACGCCTCGCAAGAGTGGCGTGCTATTGCACTGAAACAGTCAAAACTTAGTATAGATTTTTTTTAAAATACAATTGATTGCGTAGAAATCAGTAAATAATTTGGGCCCGCTTTATTTCATAAACATTTTTAGTCATAACAATACAATCAACAGAATTTTAATAGCCATTTGTTGCCCATTACAAATGTAAAACATTTTTAGTCATAATGACTTTACATTACAACATAAATGCATTTGTATACACATGGTACAAAAATTTCAAAATCCATTATTTATACAAAAATCGCGAAATACAAATTTGTACAAAAATAAGAAAATACAAAATACAGACGCGAATTGATCCTGACCTCTATCTTTCACTTGCATGTAATAGGTATACTCTCGTTGCCTAACGAGGTATTCTTTTGAGTCCCGAAAAATATTTACAAATTTTGGGTGAGTTTTGCGAACTCAATGAGTGACCATCATTGATGGCTTACCCAATCACATAACACATAATTCACATCATTTAACATTTCACACTTCACATTCAATATAATTTAATCACTCATATTATGCATATGCAGTGCACATGAGACCTACTTTCCATTTTTTACTTTGTTGTGACTGAGTGCCTAAACTGTCCCTTATCTATTGGATACTGGGCTCATTACTATCTGTCCCTTATCTAATGGAGATAGGGCTCATTTTACATAGTGAGCCTTAGACTCTTAATCACTTTCTAAGCTTGAGGCTCATTTTATACTTTGAGTTTTAAGCTCTGATCAGTTGCTACTCAGGTCACAACTACCATTATATTTCATGCATTCATAAAATGGAATGTATCAATCACATTTGCATGTTCCCATTCAATCACATTCTCATATCATCGGACCAATCCGGCATTCAACATTAAAGTTGAGAATCACATTTTTCCTTATGGGCATGATCACATTTTCCTTCGGAACTAGGTCCGGCATTTAATAACCGAGTCATGTATCATGTATTTCATCCAATTCACATATAAGAAGCACTTCAATATTTCATTCATACATCTCATTCATCAGACCTTATATCCGGAAACCAACATAATCAATCACATTCATAACATCATCCAGTAGTCAATTAATACAAAATTCAAACAAAACAAACAATAAAATGAGACCTTCCCAGTCTACTCACAGTACGCTCCAGATTAGCATTTGCTTTGAAATTCTGGAAATGAATGAATGCGGACTTTTAACCTGCACAACCTATTTATGCAATACACACATTGCACACACACATTAATAACCTTGCACAATTATAAGCATTCATTTATGCATAAGTGTGTCTATAGAATAAGTACAATGCACAACCTGATAAGTCAATTTAATTGCATATTTGTTGGACTTAATATTTATTGATTTGAGACATTGTGTTCATAAATTAATGAA
>JAOQMR010000006.1:18415808-18426730 GCA_027563865.1 Erythroxylum pelleterianum | reverse complement strand
TAAGTCAAAGTGCACTTGACAACATGATGGACCAAAACAGACCCACATAACATGTATTTCATATTCTTGTAAACTTGGTGCCCAAAATGGCACTTTCTTGTAAACTTGCTTGTCATAAACTTGATAGCCTTGCAAAAATCATTTCTGAAAACATGATTTCTTACACTTGTATCTTTTCAAACAAAAATCACTTTCAAAGTCATTTCGTAATTCATCACACAGTTCATGTAGTAAGCATATAACCATTTCTCAGCTCTTTCATCCGGTTTACACAATTGTATTCTTCTTGACTGTTTAAATACATTCAGATTCTCATCCATGATCATCACCACTACTTGATCTGATTTTTCTTGGATCAATTAACTTTTTATTACCTGATACGATCGGGGCATTGCTCACCCTGACAAATATAACTCAATTTTTCTTGTTCCCATAATCAATCCTTATAATTCATCGACGTATTCAATGCCTATTCATTCGTACTAGTTTCCCCCATACATTTCAATTTATTTAAATACTTCACTTTGTGTGTCGATATCACATTCCTCAGATTAAATTTGTATCTCCCGAACATACTTACACAAAATATAACGTGTACCCAAATACTCCTCAAGTTCAAAAATCCACTCATGTGATCCTTTTCATCAATTATAATACATACTTTTCCAATAACGCATTCTACCTCTCTTACTTGAGTATCCGCTAGATATATGACTCCAATATTTAATTTCGAATCGCTACATATTCCTTTTTGGTCAGTTCTTTCATTGATCATTTTTTAGCATTTACATGATGTTTCAACTTATTCCTGCTACTTTTTTTTCCTCGAAATGGAACATTTTATTTCACGCGATCTGATTCGATAAAACATCTCTATCACAAAAAGGTTTCTTACCTCAATCATCTACACTGTTTTCATTATCTTTATCAATCAACTATGTTCATCAATACGGTTTTAGCTATTCTTAATACCTCAATAAGTTCACTTTCGACTGTTCATGATATTTCAATACTTTCAATTTCTGTCGTACCGTACATGATCAAAATACTCTTTAATAAAACTCAATGAAATAAGGGACATATTCGTTTACTCCGATTCATCTCATTCATGCATAAGATTTCCATCTTATACTTACCTTTAATTTTCCTACATATCATTTTTTCGTCTGAGGCAAAGCCATTTTTGTCTATTCCATTTCCCTTTCTCTGTTACCTTACTTCTTCTATCTCATTTTCCTATTATCATTTATTTCATCTTCCACATGTACATCTCCAATCACTTCACAATTATCGATGCATAATCATCATAAAATTATGATCTCACATGCATAATCATAAACCTAAAATCAATCATAAGTCCTAATCTTAATCAAACAATCATTTCATTTCTAATTTCCTCTTCTTATGATCATAACAAGGTATATATATATACCCTTATGTTCCTCAAATAGTCCATAGCAGTACATTCGTATCTATATCACTTTCAAAAGTATCACCCACAACACCATATTAATATTGGTGTCAGGTTCAATAATAATACATCCTCCAATACAAATTCATTAAATCATTACCTATCATATTTGTCCATATACTATTTCTGCTTTCTAATTATCCTCAACCTTCCTTTCTCTCATATCATGAAAGAGTGTCATCATTTTCTTGAAAACTAGCTTTTCATAAACTTGATATTTTTGTAACAAAATCATTTATGCAAACATAATTTTACAAACATGTATTTTCAAAATTCTTTTTATTAATCATACACAAATCATGTAGCACACGTAGAACAATTTCCCAACTCATACACAAAGCAATAAATGCAACACATAGGATGCCATTGAAATCAATAAACTTTCTTGATTCAAAAACATAACATTCAGTGGCTTATTTACTCTATTATAAACATGAAACCCACCTTGAAATCCTTGCTTATAAACTTGCTTAGGAATGTCTTTCCTCTTGTTCCTCTTGCTCCTCTTGCCTCACTTGATTTCCTTAAACAACAATCAAAGTTCCATTCAATTTGGTGTAGAAATCGGAAGGTTAGACTTTAACAACTTGAATTATAACTTTTGCTGAAACAAAGATTCTATGCTCAACTTCTATCCAAAATTTGATATTCTTTCAGGTCGAATTTGTACTTCATTCCTTCATACAAATTGTAGCTCTATGTCTCTAGTTATAAAACGAATCAAAACTCACCTCAATCCGA
Organism: Erythroxylum pelleterianum; assembly: GCA_027563865.1. Classification (NCBI taxonomy): domain Eukaryota; kingdom Viridiplantae; phylum Streptophyta; class Magnoliopsida; order Malpighiales; family Erythroxylaceae; genus Erythroxylum; species Erythroxylum pelleterianum. Next base: position 18,424,518 of record JAOQMR010000006.1, on the reverse strand, counting down.
TATATACTGCAAATGTTATGTCCAAAATACTAAAGCATGTCAGTGCTGGAAACTGGATGCTCGCCGCGACGAGAAAATTGTTTGCACGTCGCGACGTCTGCAACTGTAGGTCGCGACGTATAAATCCAGAAACTTCCAAAAACATGTTTTTTTCCACTGTTCTTCATCCATATACTTCCCTCTTTCAAATATAACCCATATAAACCCTAAAACATCTCTTATACTTCATTTCTAAACTTATTACAACCCAAAATCAAAACAAAACATCAAACCGTAAGGATTAAAACCTTTCTTGACAACTCCCTACACATATTCATATTCATTTTCACTTTTAACTAACATTAATCATGCTTCATCTAACAATCAAGAAGGGTTAAAGCTCAAACTTGCTTGTTTAGCTCCAAATCTTCAAGATCTTGTAAACCCTATTTTTTTTCCTTCTTCTCCTCTCTTCCTCGACGACTTCTCCTCCTTCTTTCTTCTTTTTATTTTTCTTCTTCTTTTATACTCTTTCTTACTTATGAAAAGTCCACTTTGCCCTTCATTTTAGTCTTATAACCTTATACTCTTAAGTGTCATGCCCAAATTGCCCTTATTCATTCTTATAACCTTATCACTTAAATTTAATTCATGAAATCAATCCTACTATCATGAAAATTAACTCCCAAAATTTATTCATCAAACTTCATAATTCATCTAAATCATGCTTAATTCCTCAAGGAAATTTCGGGGGCCATTGGCTCAATGGTGAGAGGCGTTCACTTAAAGTGAAACAAAACTTTGAGGTCATGGGTTCGAATCGTGGATTCCTCCCGTGACCAAAGAGGACAATACTGATTTGTGTTGGATGCCGCGGTATAACCCGCAAATACACGCTGGGGTATAACCCCCAAACACACGCCATAGTATAACCTGCAAACACCGAAGGGTGGGGTATGGGGTGTGGGGTCCAACAATCATGCTTTTCTTGCCTTCTCTACTCTTCTTTGGTTTTCTCTTTAATGTTGGACACTCGAACTTGTAATGTCCCGGTTTGTTGCACTCGTAACATATGATGGATGTCTTCTCTATCTTCCCATCATCTTTCGCGTTCTTTTTGAAGGTTGGATTTCCTTTGGTCTTCTTCACTCGACTCTTGTTCTGACTCACTGGAATCATCGTTCTTCGCTTCTTCAATTTTTAGAGCTTTTGTTGATGAGTTCCTCTTCCTTTGAGTCTTGTGATTCTTTTGTCCGGCCTTTAATGCTATTGACTTATCCCGTCTTGGCTTGTCTTTAGCATCGAGCTTAACTTCGTGTATCTTCAACGATCCAAGCAACTCGTCAAGCTTTAATATGCTTAAATCCTTGTCTTCTTGTACAGCAGTAACCTTCGGTCTCCACCTCTTTGGTAGACTCCTTAGAATCTTACGAACGTGATCTTGGTTGTCATAGGTTCTTTCGAGAGCTTTTAATCCATTAATAATTGTTTGGAATCTTCCGAACATTTGATCAATGGATTCTTCATCTTTCATCTTGAACAGCTCGTACTGATGCACAAGAATACTTATCTTGGATTCTTTAACTTAGTTTGTACCTTCATGTGTGATGGATAACGTGTCCCACATCTCCTTCACAGTATCGCATCCGTTGACTTTATCGTACTTACTTCTGCTTAACGCACAACTCAAGAAGAACTTTGCTTTGGAGTTTAGTTGAAATCTCACCTTTTGATCAGTCGTCCATCTGATTCGTGGAATAGGATTCCCATCTTCATCTACGGGTGCGTATGGTCCATTTTCTATCACTTCCCAAAGGTCAACATGAGTAGATTCAATAAACAACCGCATCCTATCTTTCCAGTAGTGATAGTCTTCTCCGTTGAACGCTGGAGGTCTAGTGACTGAGACACCTTCTACTATGTATGTATGTGATTTTCCCATAATCTTTAATCCACACTTTGTTAAGGTGATTCTTGGACACCAAGCTCTGATACCAATTGAAGTGAATCACACGTTAAAACAATACTTAATAATGATATACAGATGCACAAGAAGGGGGGTTGAATTGTGTATCCTTTTTCGAAAAGCCCCTTCTAAAACAAATTTGTTAAAAGAAACTTGTTCTTTTCACAAGAACTACTGACAATAAAAGTTGTAAAATATTTTTGAAAGACTTGTGTAAAACTAGTAAGATCGAAAATTAAACTTTAAGAAAGATTGAGAGTTGAAGGTTGAGAGATTTCGACACAGTAATTTTTATACTGGTTCACCCCAAACCGTGGGCTACGTCCAGTCCTCAGATATCTTTATGAGATTTCACTATCTATCAAAACTTTACAAGTATTCTTTGTTTCCGAGCCTTTTTAGGTCTCTTACAGTCAGTATTCTTTCACACTGAGCCTCTTCAGGCTATCTGCACTACTTTCAACTGAAAGGTGTTTAGAGCTTGTTACAGTAAAAATAGCTCTAGATGTTTCGCACAATAATCTCTCTCAAAAATTGCTAATCTCTTTCAAATTTGCTAACTTTTGTAACTTCTGCAATCTTTGACTCCGAATCATATTTATAGCCTTTGTCTTCAACTGCTTCTTGATTCTTGTTTCTTGTTTCTTTCAAGAAACGATTAATCAGTTGAGTTCTGTAACTAACTCAAACTGATGCATTTTTTATTCTTCCGTCTACTTTTCTTGCGTCTGTTTTCTGCGTCTGCTTTCTTGCATCTGTTTGATGCGTCAGCTTTCTTGCGTTCGTTTTCTGCGTCTATTTTCTTGCGTCTGCTTTCTTGCATTTGTATTTTGCGTCTGGTTTTCTCTTTAGCTTCCGTCTGGTTTTCTCTTTAGCTTCCGTCTTCTTTTCTCTTTATCTTTCGTCTGCTTTTCAATTTAGCTTCCATCTGCTTTTCTCTTTAGCTTCCGTCTGGTTTTCTCTTTAGCTTCCGTCTTCTTTTCTCTTTAGCTTCCGTCTGCTTTTCAATTTAGCTTCCATTTGCTTTTCTCTTTAGCTTCCGTCTGCTTTTCAATTTGTCTGCTTTTTGCTTTGGCTTTCGTCTGCTTTTCATTTTAGCTTCATTATTTGTTTTTCATCAAAATCATTTCGTAAAGTCATTCTGACTTAACATCATTTACGTGTTTATTCACGAACACTGTGCTAATGGGATGAAAATTGTGGATACAGTGTTATTTAGTTGTTAATGGATTATTAGTGATCAGGTGATGTAGAAATGAATTTTGGAGTTTGAAATAGCAATGAAATGGTGTATAGGATGAGTGTAGAAAATTAGAGTATAAAAGGTGAGATATTCTGTTTTCTATTCATTATGCATGTATATATATGTGTGTGTACGTGAGTAGGTGAGTTCCTTAGAGATGATCAAGAAAATGATTTTTGAGTTAAACAGTAGTTGTAAAATGATGGTCTAAGATGGGAATGAGTGTATAAATGAAAGTTGAGAGGAAAATGGAGAATATGGACAAAAGTTGAAAATGCAGTGAATGGTGTATGGCAGAGCATGAAGAGTTCAACTACTGATATTTTTTTTTGATGATTTTGATGGAACTTGGTTAAATTTGCATATTTAGAGGTAGTGTGAATTTGTGGTGAATAAGTTGAATGAAATGGAGTAGAAAGGCTAGAAATAAAAATTGAAGTGTTGGATTTTGGAGAATGGAAGTCTGGGAATTTACTGAAAGTGAATTGTTGAGAGTTAAAATTTGATCTGGAAGTTCCATGAATAAACTGTACTGATCTAGATCGATTTTGACAAAATTGTCTTCATAAAAGTTGTAGATCTTTTTGTTAGCCTTCCATTGATATAAAGTTTGTAAATTTTGGAGTTTTGGATCAAAAGTTATGGAGATTAGAAGTTGAGATTTCGGTGGAGAATAAGAAGTGGAATTGCACTGTCGTGCTTGATTTTTGAAGTTTTAGGCAAATTATGCAGGACGGTGACTTTGAGATATAGTGAAAATGCGGCTTTTTAGGTATAATGGATTTGCACTGTCGTTCTGTGAATAATGGCAAAATGACCTCGTGCTTTTAAGGGTTGAATAGTGACTTTAAAGTTTTTAAAGGTGTTGAATATCCAATGAGTTTCTTGACTTGATTTTTGGTTTTTATGCCTGTGAGCAGTTGTAAGCTGTGTGTGTATATATATATTATGTTCTAGTTTGGAGAAGATCATATATGGATGTTTACTGTTCATGCGTGAAAAAAAAATAATGAAGTGTTAACAGAGGAGGATGTGAATAAGTGATGTAGTGCTAAGTTTTTAAATGTAAAGTGTATAATGAAATGACGTTGTTAAGGAGTTGAAAGTGTGGAAAAAGGAAATGAATGCATCAGATGGAAGAGAAAGATGTTAACACAGTAGTGAGAGAAAATAAGTGAGAAGTTTCGGTTTTGATCAATTTTTATATAAGTTTGCATTTGATATGTTTAGAGGTTGTAATGGGTATGGAAAGATTGAATAAATGAATTAGGAATGGAAAGACTAGTAGGAAGATACAGAAAGTGAGAATAAAGAAATGGAAAAAAATACAGTAGAGAGAGAGGTAGAAAATTTGAGTTTTGGATTCTTAAGATTTGGAGTATAAGTTTGATTCAGTTTGGTTTAAAAAGTGTATGGCATAAAGAAATGCATTATCAATAAGCTAGAGGAATTTAAGTTGGAAAAGAAAAAAAAGAAGTCTGATGAAGAAGAAGCACAGTGGAGAAGAAGGAGAAATTGCACCTTCGTGCTTTTGAGAATATAATGGATTTGCACCGTCATGCATAAGCACAATGGTGATGTTGAGGTTTAACAAGAATGCACCGTCGTGCTTGACTTTGTGAATGATTTGCATCCTCGTGCTTTTGAGATGTTTTCCTTTTTCTGAGCAGTCTTCTTTCTTTTGACCATAACTTCTTCTGTAGACCTCCAAATGACTTGATTCTTGAACCAATAGATTACTAACACATTGTTCTACCTCTTCAAAAATATTGGTAACATTTCAGAATGAATGGAAATAGATTGATCAAAATAAAGTGTGGAATCTGTTGGAACAGTGAAATAGGATTATCTTACTGAACACACTTCAGTATTTTGATTATATTTAGACTTATAAGATGTCAAATGAGATGATTTTTGATTTGGAGTAAACTATAGAAATAGGGATACAAATCATATGAAGAAGTCTAATTGTGATTCAGTCTCTAAGATGTTCAATTTCTGGATGGAACTTGTGCATAGTATATTGTTTTTGAATAAGAATAGTCCAAAACTTTTTGAGCTATATCTTCCAAATTACTGAACCAAATTGAGTGATTTTAGTGTCAATAGAAACATAGGACATAGAAGAACACTTTTCGAGAAGAGAGTATGACCAAATTACTTCATTTTCACTCTCTGATTCAATGTGAACAGTAGACCTAGAAGTGTGTCTTGGAAAAATCTGAAGTGATTCAATGAGAAAGGAATAAAGATTTTAATGGTTTTAGTGAGGCATAAACCTAAATATAAATTATACTTAGATGAGTTTTGATATGACAATGATTTTGTGATGAAATTGATGGAAAAATACCTAGGATTGTCATGAACATGCATTGTACATATTTCATTTCATTCATGTGCAATTTTGAACACTTATAATTATGCAAATTGTGATTTATGTGTATGTTATTTGATTTAGAGGAGCAATTGGAACGTCAACCTCCAGACATTGACGACACTTCCAGGCTTTAGCTTCGGGAGTAACTTGTGAGTAATCTAGACAGTTCTACTCAATTATTTGTTGTGTTAGATTATGTTTGAATTGCTTAATGAATGTGAATTAAATTGTGTTAATTTTCGGACAGAAGGTCTGATGATTGTGAAATGTGATGCGATATTGAAGTGCTGCTTGAATGTGAATGGGATGAACTATGTGCTTCATAATATGATTGATTGTGATAGATGCATTCCATATATGAAAGCACAATCAGATAATAGCAGTTGTGACCAGAGTAGCCACCAATCATATGTTAAAGCTCAACGTGTGAAAAGAGCCTCGAGCTTAGAAAGTGATTAAGAGCCTAAGGCTCACTATGTAAAATGAGCCATGTATCCACATCGGATAAGGGACAGTTAGAAATGAGCCCAATATCCAAAAATGGATATGAGAAAGTTTAGGCACTCAGTCACAACAACGTAACAATTGGAAAGGAGTCCCATGAGCATGTCATATGCATTTTTAACAAGAATGTTGATTGTTTGAAATGCCGAATTTATTACTCTTAAATGTAAATGTAAATGTGATATATGATACCTATGCAAAAGTGCAAAGATGTGAATTATATGTTATGTGAATTGTTGTGTTGCATGAATTGAGTAAACCATCGATGATGATTACCTCACTAAGTTCACAAAACTCACCCAAAATTTGCAAATAATTTTTAGGATCAGAAGAATACCCCGTTAGGCAACGGGAGTATACCTACTACATGCAAGTGAGAGATAAGGGTAGGGATAAGTTTGCGTCTGCATTTATAATTTCTTATTTTTTTTGTCTAAATTTGTACAATGAAGATGCTTCATAATTTCAGAGAACATATGTTTCATATCAGTACGGATTGTCTTGAAATCTTGTTCAACAGTAACCCGTAGAAATGATACTTCCTCATAAAGATCACCCACTGAGTCATTCAAGTCATCAACTTTAGTATGAATTTCCTCAATTTCTTTTCCTAAAGCTTCCTCGATTTCGTTCTATTTATGACAGGCTTCTGTCCAATTCGTGAAATGCTTCAAGAACTCCGAATTAGTAGTAGGATCTTGTTATATTCACTTGGTGGATGGAGGTTTTCAACAACAGATGGTTCTGAAGGTAAAACGTCTAAATATATGATTTTGATTATGGGAGGTCTAAAGGTTTGTTTTCCATTTGGAAGATCAAGATCATCAGGTCTAGGTAGTTTAGGAACTGGTTGCCCAAGAAGGTGTAAAACTTCTTTAATTGACAATATGAAACTTAAAGGTTTGAAATGCATTATTAAATGCACAAAGGTCTCTAAGTTGAAATTGATACCTTCAACCATGATAGTTTTGTACTGCCCTTTTGTTACTTTTCCAACTACCTTGAAGTTTGCATCTGTGGTGGAAACTCCAAATTGACTTCCTGATGTTTTTGAAATGTGATGCGAAATATAAGTACCTCTAGGTTGAGCTGCATTGCATGCATCATCTATGTTTTGCATAGCTGCTTGAATGTGCTCTTCTGAAAGATCATCTTCATTTCCTTCATGAAACATCTTCTTTTTCCCTTTTTCTTCATTTTGCACGAGGTTTGAACATCTCGGTTGTATATCTGGCACAATTTTTATCGATGTGCTGTTTGTAATCGGATAAATTGTATATCGATCCTTTGACATCTTGACTAACTTTTTTGAAGGTTCTCTAATAATAACTGAGTCTCTGCTTCGAACAGGTACTGGCTCTTCTATAATCTTCATTCTCAAATCCTTTTTGTTGATTAGTTGGGAAGCATTGTAAGGTTCCAATTGGTGTTCAACTTTCTTTGTCTTCTGTTGAACATTAGATGAAGAAACCTTTTTCACACTGGGCTTCTACTTCTTATGTTCTTCTGTAGGTTTAGAAGAAAGTTGTTGTTGAGGCTTCTTCTTATCGGCTTTGCAAAATTGAGACAATTGATCTAGTAGCCTGATGTATTTTCTCTGATTTTTCTGAATCATCACCAAGAGTCAGAGCTTTCTGCTTCTTCTGCTCTTGTTGACGTAAAGTTAATAGTCTTGGTGACCTTCTTGACTGTTTAGATTTTTTTGATTGAAGTGTCTCTTCCTTTCTCTTGTTGTGCTGATTGTTTAACCCTTCTTTCTTTTTATTATGAAATCATCTTAGCTTTTATTGATACATCAGATGATTTTTCAGTCTTTTCTTCTGTAAATGTTCTTTCTGTAGGTCGAGGTTTGTTTTTCTTGCAGGTGTAACAAATTCACTCCTGCTCCGTCTTACTATATGCTCCCCCTCAGACCTTGCTTTCGGTGTAGAGCCTGTATCCACCTCATCTTCAAACCTTAATCTCATTCTGTGAATAATGGTGGCATTAATAATGCTTTTCACATCCATCTTCATGCTGTTTCCTCTGTCGTGAACGATTATAGAATCTCTAAAAATCCTTGTCAACAGCATACCATACAGTAAAGAGCTAGAATCTCTTTTTGACTTCATCATATGCTTCAAAATTAAGTACAGAAGATTAATGGGTTGATGATTGAGTAGATGAAACATACATTGTTCATCGACCATTGTCACAACGTGCTTCGAGCCTGATCTTGGTAGAACACATTGAAAAAGTAGTAAATGTAGAACCCTAGCCTTCGGAACAAAAGTTGATGCCTTCTTATTTCTTGGGTCACTACTTCCATATAGTTATTGATTGAGGTGTGCTTTATCTATACAACCTTGAGTAATCCACTTTGTATTAGGAGGTAGCTTTGCTCCAATACTTGGACACTCACTGTGTTGGGACCCGATTCGGAAACCCGATCCCAACCGAAAAAAAACAGAAACGGAAACGAAGCAAACAGAATCGAAAGTCAGAATTCTGAATCGAATTCAAATCGAACTGAATCGAATACAAAGCGAACGAAATCATCAAACTGAAATAAATACCGACATCCGTTTCAAGCACGAAGCATAGCAACTGATCGCGTTGGAAACCCTACGACATTCTAAATCCGGTATAATTTTTTTTCATT
>JAOQMR010000006.1:18304866-18317287 GCA_027563865.1 Erythroxylum pelleterianum | reverse complement strand
GGTGTGGGAAGAAGACTTATGGGTGAGTTGATGGTGGTGACAGAAGGAGAGGAAGAAGATGAATTGTTTGACATTCTTGATTAGAGACGTTATGTCTCTGATACCATATAAAACTTGCTAGAAAAGTTGTGTATTCAGAAAAGAAGATGACCCACTCAAAAGTCACATGCTGGTTCTCATTGTCTATTTACACTCCGTAAATCAAGGAACAAAAAAAATGAAACAAGATATATGCGCCACTCTACCTGACACCTATTGGGCCACTATCTGCCTAACACCTAAAGGCTAGAGATTACACGGCTAAGTCAAAGATTTAACAAAGAGAAAACTTCCAATAGTGTAGTTATACTCTTTTTTGTATACTCTTTTTTTTGTTAAGGTAATAATTATGTTACCATCATCATTATCATACCCTAAAGTCTCGCAGTGAAATAGAGTCTGAGAGGTTTGATAGTATACAACTTTATCCCTACATAATAAAGAGACTGTTTTCAGTAAACCCACGTGCAGATGTGACATTCAACCCAAATGTTAAATGTATGTTTCAAAATGTAAACATGGAAAAAATTTTATTTTTATGATTCCAACTGTTGCCAAAACTCGACAAGTGGGGAATGAGAAATCAATCAACAGTAGGAAACAATTAAAATTAAATAACAATCTTTCAACTTACCATTTGCTTCTATCTCTTCAAGAGAGAAGCAACTCCCAATTGATTCAAGAAGGGACTTCAACTTGTTATTTGAGATATTTAGAAGTGATAAATTGCGCAAGCTCCCAATACAGGCAAGCATGTTAGCAGATTTCCTGAGATATACAACCGCTCAAGCCTTACCAGCTGGCCCAATTCATCAGGCAATTTAAAATAAACTATTTTTAAATGATTAAATTAATGAATATTTATTAATAAATTATCAATACAATTTATTTTAAATTAAATTAAATTCCATTTATTTTAAATATTTTTAATTATTAAATAAAAAATTTTAATTATAAATATTAAATTAAATTAAATTATTCAAATTTTTATTAATTAAATATAATATAAATTAAATTATTTGTAATCCTTATGAATGATTAATGTATTAAATAATTAACAATTAAACTATTAAAAATATAATAGAAATCAAAAATCACTTTTTAAGGCTTTCATAAATATTAAAAGTAAAAAAAGAAAAAAACTCAAATAAAGAAATTTTTTATTAAATTTAAAAACAAAAACAAAAACTGAAAAATAGATAGAAAAAAACATGCCTTTTCAACAAAATTGATGCTGATTAAATATTTAATTATTATGGAATATTATTACACAATAAATATATGATTATTAAATAAAATATTTAGAAGAAGAAAACCAAACTTCTGTAAAATCGTCCGTTCAGGCTCAAGTTTAATTAACTAGGCCTGGCCACGTCCCACCCAAAGCCCACGTCTGGAATCAAGAGTAAACAACAATCAAGTTTCCCTTCCTCTTAACACGCCCATTTGTGTAGCTACTCCGCGGTTTCACTCACCTCTATTTCTCTGTGCTCCCAAAATCCAACCTCAAATCATATCCTAGTTTGCATATTGCCTATAGTTTGGAAAGGAATTTCAGTGATGTCACTTCCCTATTTAATCAGGGGGTGAAGTGCATCATCTGCAACAGTGATTGCAGTGTGTTTGGCAGGAACTTCCTGGCAAACACAAAGCATATGGAGGAAGTATAACCATTGCCATTGAAACTGCAGTTTTGACCAAACCTCATTTGATCCAAAAACTCACTCGTTATAGCTTGTTTCCCAAACTTTCCAGGGTGCGGACCGGGTCTTGACCAATCAACCCAAGTGATGCTCCTGTCAGAATTCTCCTCCGGACAACAAATATTCACTAGCGTAGGAATATAATGTTCGTCCATGTAACAAGGAGGACTACAATGCTCCCGAAATAAGGGGTAGTACTTCGTGTCCGAAATGATTTCGACGGCAAGCTTCCGATTGACCTCAAACCATTGCGACCCTTTTCTCCAATCTGAAATATTAATAGAAGGAAACATTTTGGGATTGTATCTGCCTCGACCCACCTTCCTTGGGTCGTCGTAGGAAGCTATGAAGCTTTGGTTGGCGTTGACTAGGTGGGTATATACCGTAGTAAAGTTGAATAGGGGAATGCAAGACTCCGAGAGTAACACAAATCTCTCGTTAGTGAAGTCTAGGAGAGCATTGGCTAAAAGCCTCCTCTCTGCATCGATCATCGACGATCTTCCCCATTCCGCTGGCTGAAACAAGGAAAAAACCAATCCTGAAATTTCAACGTCCATACTTTACAAATTAAAAATAATAATTTTTATGTATTACAATATCTCATCACATCTAGTAACATATTTTAGTGAACAGATTAACTTAATGAAAATTGTTCTCCACCTGCTAAATGAAATACTCAATAGTATTAGACGTCATATTTGTATTGATGGTGTACCAACTCTCTTTGTGGTCAGATGATAAGCATGTATAATCCTTAAAACTCCTCTATTTTCTTTTTTTGATACAATTAGAATGGGAAATTCTTACCTTGCTTGGGATTCTTCTACCATGAAAAACAGATGCTGGAGGCACCACCTCGTTGTAGGAGGGATGAGTATGGACGTATATAGTATAAAGACCTTCATTCCCTTTGAAGAAGTTCTCCCATAGAGGACCCAATGGCAAGGCTCCTTTCGTCAAGAACATGAAAGAAACTTTAGGGACTCGCTTGTATGGAAATTCTTGAATCCTTGGCACCATTGATGCTCTCCAAAGCAACTCTTCATCTTCCATGTTGTGCATGAGATGATCAAGAGGCCAAATAGGTGATGAAACATTACCAGTATCAGGTAAAGAATGCAATATTGGTGGCGGAGGAGGAGGCAGTGGTGATGAGAGAGGGACTCTGGAAGTCTCTAAAGAGAAGGATAAGCGTTTCATGTACAAACTAACACTGAATCCCAAGGACAAACCAATTACAAAGCATAGAAAATGAAAGACACGTCTAAATTGCAACTGGGAGTTGACAAGCGTAGCTATTGACGATGGTAACTGCTGCTTCTCGTTTCCCATTTTCCAGGCAATCAAACAGAAAAATGGACGATACAGAGAGAAGAAAGAGTTTTAGAATCTAGTGCTAGCTAAGCAACCAAATTAAGGTTGCTAGATAGTTGAATTCTGATTCAGAATACTTGAAGCAAAAGCAATGTAGAACGGCATGCATGCCATATTTTCTGTCTCAAAACTCTTGTTTTCTACTCAAAAGAAGATGAAATTGCGGTGCACAAAAAATAAAAAAGGAAAAACAAAAGCTGAGATCGAGGAAATTAAACCCTATTTTGAAGTCCATGTAACTTTCTCAAGAAGAAAATTCAAAGGAAAGAATGTGATAGAGGTACTAAGTAAAGATAGAGTCAGTTTTCCGCAAGCCAATGCAAGTGGTGACAGAAATTAAGCGGTAGGCTTTATTTGGCAATTTGGCACTAGGACGCGTCTGTCTGGAAGACTTTGCTGGGGGAGATTTTGATAATCGGAAGACAGCCTAAAAATTGTTGACCCTTAAACGCCACACTACCATAATCAATTGGACTACCCAACTTGATATAGATGAGACTTTTTTATTACAGGAACTTTTTATTTTAGGGAGTTTGATTTTTTGTCCAGTATTACTCTATCTTATTCTATCCATTTGAATCTTAACCATTCATTTATGTGGAAACTACATAAACAGACATGCAATCTACATAAATAGATGGTTGAAATTCAATGAACAGAATATGATAAAGTAATATTGGACAGAAGATTCTTACTCTTATTTTAGTGTCAGTCTACCATATGGCCTAGTTAGAATCCAGCCATTGAACTTACACGTGTAGATAAAGCATTTACTTGCAGGCCGTTACTTGAGGTACATAGGCATAGAGTAGAAGACCGTAATTGGCCTACTGTTCCATGAAAATGCCAGTTTTGGAAGAAATGAGTGCTAATTTAGTCCTACTTGAGGACCTTTAACCATTTTTTTCACCGCGCGATTTAGGGCACTAAATAAAGGCTCAACGTCAGTTACCTGTCTACCTCACCAAGTCTAGAAAAATAGCCACCATTTATATTGAGCTCACAAAAATCTGAAGCTCCAGCAATCTCTAGAGAAGTTAAATTGTTACTTGAACGTGCCTTGAGCAATTCCACAGTTTCTTCCTAAAATCAATAAAAGTATACTAGCATACTAAACAGCAACACAAGATTTAAAAAATCTTACCAGTAATGACACCTAGAAAGAAGAAAATAAATAACGACAAGCACCAGAACGGACCATTCATAAGGCAATTTCTACAGCTTATGTATATGTTTACATCAAACTATTCATCTTATCAGTTGACTAATAAAAGCAAGCTTCAAAAATGATATTTGCAGTTAATGGAATATCACTTTCCCGCAATTTATGATAGGTATGGTCAAGCGTCAAATTCCTCTTCCATTTCAGAACTGAATAGGGCTACACTCTCACTATTTAGATGGAGAAAAGCTTTGGAGCACTCTCCTCATAATAGCTTGGCACCTAAACAATACACACCATTTTGTTTTTCATTGAACAATCTGACTCCAATATATTTTGGTAATATTCACAGCGACAACATGTGAAACCACTCCTGGTTTTAAAAACTTCAAACCAAGTATAGGAAACCAAATTTATAAAACCTAAGAAAAAGGCTAACCTCAGACGTCAAGTTGGTTGCGTACAGATGAATGAGATCAATCAAGTTACCCATGGCAAGCAGCATATGGCAAGCAGTAGGATGAAAATATAAGGCTATAAAAGGAAATCAGGAATAACGCCTGTCTGTGCATCTACATTTAAAGGCATGTCGGCTCTTGGTTGAGCTTTGTGCCTACTGTGGTGATGCCTACTCTTTTTCTTTTCTTTATCTTCATTGCCCTCTTTCTCATCAGCATTCTTCTTCCCCGAACTTTTCCTGCTTCTCTCTTTACCATAACTCCGGTGGTTTCTCCTCTTCAAGCTTGGATTTGCATCATCTGCTTTCTCCCCATCTGCGGAATTTTCTTTTGATTCATGAAGATTAACATTTACCTTCTCCTTCCCTTTTTTTCTACTAGGTAACTTATCAGATGGCTTAATAGTTGATGTAGCAGGTATAGCTTCACTGCCTAAAAGAATCTCTCGAACAGCTCCAGAAAGAAAATCATCTTCTGATTCTACTTTCTTTCCACTTATGGGTACCACATCTCCTTCATCCAACTTCACTACCACAGGCCTAGGTTTTGCATGGTTGGGTTTTCTCTTAAGAACAAATGACTGGTCTGTAAGCTTAACTAGATCTTGAGTATCATCATTGGCATTAGTGCTGGAATTAAGATCATTTGCCGGTGGATAATCGCATGTTTGAACTTCCTTCTTCTCTGAAGAAAGATAGTATAACCCATGCCGCTTTCGGTGTTCTGCTAGTAAAGAAGCGGCCTCATTTGACAGTTCTGGATCTTCTTTGCTCTCGAGAGTAGAAGAATAAGAACCAGCAGTCTCTCCAAAAGATGGACTCACCAGAGAAGAGGAGCTTGTGGAAGGTAATTGTACATCTCCACAAATTTCATCCAATTCAGCAAGATCCTCATTAAGGATTAACCCCACTGGTACAGGAACTCTCTCCTGAGAACTTACTGAGATTGGACCAAGCTCCTTGGAGAAGGCTTCATGCACCAATTCAACTATTGTGGAAGCTGTTAGTTCTTTCCTATTTACATTTGGTTTTCTAATATGTAAGTCACCCAGTTCTTGCTTTGTCAAATCAACAAATCCTAGAACATTACGTGCTCTCTCTTTTATTTCAACATCAAAGCTTCCTGACAAAGGGCCCAGTGCCGATTCAATCAAATTTAACAAGTTAATAACAGATTCATGTGTTAAACTCTTCTTCCCAGGCAAAGCGGATACAGATGAATCACCCTCTCCATCATCTAAAATAGAAAGATCTTCATATGATTGATTTGAATTCCTCAGGTTATCCTGTTCACAATCAACAGTAGCTTTTAACGTTGCTGAAACAGAAGTTTCCACATAATCACCTATAGAAGACACATCTGGAACTTTTAATGACAAATCACAGGTTACATTCTGACTTTGTATTAGGTAAGAATGAAGACAAAAGATTAAGACTTTGAAAACAGACTGCAAATAAACAGCTCTGATTGGGGATGGCAAGAGATCGCTACAAGGCTGTATTAATGACTCAATAAGTTCGATTGGGTTCTTTGAGAATTCCACATACTCTCCACAAATCCAAGCAGCAGCACATAACATCCTATGCAAGTAAGGATTACCAAGCAATGCAGGATCAATCAGCAGATCACGACCAACACGGACTAGCTCTGGTCTAACATCCTTGACTCTCATACCTATATCAATAAGCTGATTCTCAATTTCTCCCCCCCTTTGGCAATGTGGTACCCTTGCCATTTCTCCAAGAAGTGAGACATACCATTCAAAGTCAACAATCATCTCATACACATTTCTGCAACATGTGGATAAAATTGAACCAAGAATCTCATTGCAGAACATAGGATCAGATTTCAGCGCATAATTAATCAAAACCCTACAAATTTCTGCAACATTACTCTCAGAGACCATTGCCATAACTAGACGCAAAGAAGCAATTTTGACGTTAGGATCTATATCACTCAAAGATTTAATCACAACCTCCTTATTCTCCAATACTACCCACAATTGCTTAGCTGCCGCAATGGATAGTGCATGCAATCCTAGATACTTAAGGTTGAGATCATCATCAACCAAAAATTCATGAATTTTCGAAGCAGCAAGCTTCACTGCAGATTCGTACTCCGTCAAGCTAATCAGCACAGTCATGATACACTCAAACATCAAAGATTTTGCTCCTGACCTCCTCATATGATCACAGATAGGTTCGACAATCCTTTTAGCCAACCTAGGCTCCAAAGGAGCCAACCTGGAAAAAATCTTCAGGACTTTAATCACCACCCAATTATTTCTTGAATCGACCAAAATCTTATAAAACTCGGGAGCTAAAGGAAGATAGGATTTGGGGTCTTTAGATGCCAGCTCACAGAACACTCCAACAACTGCAGACACGATCTGTGGATCACTACTCTCTAAGCTCTCAACAAGCCTCTTAAAACACACCCGGACTGCATCTGGGTATTTACCGAAAACCCTCAAAACCACACCAACAGCTTTCTTTCTAACAAAGACCTTAGAACTAGACATCAAAGTGAAAACTTCGGGAGTAAGATCTCTACATAAATCAACAGTCCCAATAGTGGACAAGCATTCAAGGGCTAAACTAACCTCAAACTCGTTATTACTCTTGAGATCCTTCCGTAACTGATTAGTGATCAACAAAATGACCGGAGTGGATTCGTGGAACGACTGTGAGATAGCAAGATAGCCAATTTTTTTGTGGGCAAAATTGGGAGAAGATATGCACTCAATGGCATGAAAAGCAGCCCATGTCATGTCAACGAAATGGATTGAATTGAGGTAAGTCAGCTTCTGAAGAGCAATTGATTTGGTGGGCAACTCAGTTGATTTGATCTCTCGGCGAACGTCTTCGACAACCTTAGCAATAAAAGCAGACTCTAGGGTTTGCTGGTGGCGGATGCCTTTGATAATATCGTCGAGAGTGCGTTGAAAAAGGTGATCCATTAGCGAAGGAGAAGCCATTGTTTGGAGGAAAAATCTGCAGAATCGGAATTAAATTGAGGTGGGGATGTTGTTTGAGCGATGGGTTCGATGCATGGTGAAAGGTAATGGAATTGGGGTCAGGCGGTCGTATCAAACGGAGGACACAGGGAATGTCTTTGGGTTGTTTTTGTTGCAAGTGCAAACAATGGACCTCTAGTAGTCCGTGGCAAGTGGCAACGCAACGGTCATTTCTGACTGTACGTTTGCTGTATCTGATTTCTAGAGACGGGACGGAACAAAAATCTGGAGACGTTAAGCTGTTTGGTTTATGGTGGACAGAACAGAGAATCTTGTCTCCGTCTTCAGGACAGATGTGTTTGATTGCAGTGAACAGAAAATGTGTCAATGACAAAAATGCCCTTGATCCTTAAGATGATTAAAAATGTGTTATTAATTGATAAGTTTATCGCAAATAATTTGCTTTAGTTAAAAATTGAGCAAATAATTAAAATAACAATTTCAAAGGAACATTAGTTAATAATAATAATAATAATAATAATAATAATAATAAGAACAACACAACTAATTTGAATTAATAAATTAGTTCAGATTGTATAATCATAATAAATTTGAAAAATAATAAATACAAATTATATAATAACAACAACAATAATAATAATAATAATTATTATACTAATAATAAAAATAAAAAATAATGATAATAAGAATACGAATACTAATAATGATAATCAATTCAATAATACTAATAATAATAATAATAAGACTAAGAATAATAATAAAATATCAGTAATAATGGTAAAAGTAATAATAATAGTAATAATAACAATAATAAAAGTAATAATAATAAATTATTATAGTTATAATAATTTTATGTAGTTGGTTGTAAGATTACAAATAATAACAATAACAATAATAATGATAATTATTTAATGAATTATAATAATGGTAAAAGTAATAATAATAATTATTATTATTATTAGTAATAATCATAATATGTAGTTGGTTATAAATTTACAAATAATAACAATAATAATAATAATGATAATTATTATATGAATTATAATAATTATGATAATAATAATTATAAACAAACACAACATCTAAGCATTCATGAAATTAATTATATTAAAGGTCAACATACATTCATATAATTAATGACATAATAGGTTCAACATACATTCAAAACAAACATCTAAGCTAACAAACCGTCTAACATATTTGGTTCAACATACATTAACGCCTTATAATTTACAAAGAATGTCCTTTAACACCATCCCCAGAATGACTCCAATGGCTATGGCTAAGAAGAGATGAGTCCATGCCATGTTTGGCTGCACAGTACGATCTACTTTGTGTCCTTTCTGTCCTTCAAATTTGCGAATGACAAGTTTTAACCCAGCCTGTCCATCGGAGACAGTGGACAAAAAATCAGGAACATTAACCAAACGCGTCTAGTGGACAGGATTATTGTGTCCTGTCAACTGTCCCCAGTCCCGGGGACAGTAACCATACACTGGGTTTGTAGTTCGCAGGTGTTAAAATCAATATTTTTTTATCTGAAATAGTGATAATTGATAATAATAAACATATGTAATAAATGACAAAATTTTTATTTTCAAAAACTTAGTTCTTTTTCTTAAAATATCTCCCAACCATATTGAGCTCATCTTCGTTGGGAACACGGCGGGATTCGATATTATGCGCAACAGAATAAATATAAAATATTTTGTTTTAATTACTCAAAAGTTAAGATTATTAAAATTTTATAACATAATTAACATATAATAAGTAATCAATTATGAACAATAATTCATATCTTATTAATATTCTTTTGCATTCTTTGAATCGCTTTTGAAATTAGCTTATCTCAATTACCGAAGTTGTACAAATGTTTAACCTCTAACAGTATTTACAGAACGTATTAAAGAAAACTTTGTAATTATTATAGAGAGAGTTAGGCAAGAAGTGCTAGCTTCCTTAGAACTTAACCCTATTTATAATAAGTTGAATATTTTAATAATTTAATTAAAATTAAATTTTAATTTCAAGTAAACTTTAATTAGAATTATAAATAATTCTAATTAAGTACCTAACTAAGATTCAATATCTTATATTAATCTTTATTTATTAAATAGCTCATATTTAATCATAAAGTTTTTCAAACTTTAAATTCAAGTCTAGTTGAATAACATTTATTCTCTCTTTAAGTTATGCTTTATTTGTGATCGATTAGGTTCCTAATATGTTGACAATAGATACAAATTATAATTCTAAATCATATATAGGATTAGATAAATTAAAATTATTTAATTTATCTTTAATTCTCTAATTAAAAAAATTATATCTATATATCAATATTAGGGTCTAGTAACACATCTTAACCACCCAAATATTTAAGGATGTCAAAATAGTATTAACTAACCTTTTCGTGCACGATTTTTTCGTATAGTTTAATCATTTCATCATACAATGTTCTTAATAGACATAAAGCATGAAATTAATTTCTATTTTATTTGAGTCAAATCATTTTAGTTCTCAACATTAATAATTGATTCAATTAATGACATTTGAAAACTATTTTTAAGGTAGCTAAGGATTTTCAGAATCAATACTAATCAAGAACAACAGAACATTCTCCCTAATGCTTTAGGTAATAAATCCTAATGTTTTAAAAATCGAACCGGGCATCGAACCTATCAAAGAAAAGATTTAAGGTTTAAAGGTTCAACCGGTATGAAATTGTTATAAAATCAGTATATAGTAAATAAGAAGTAAATTTTTTGAATTAATCAACTTTTCAGTTTCGTTTAATTTTCTTTAATAAATAATAACTCTTATTGTTAAAAATATATCTATTTATTAATTAATCAGTTGATTTTAATATTTGTCTTTTTTAATATTAAGATCCTGAAAATAACATGTAAAGATTAATTTTTAAATAAATAAATTATTTAATATTCATGATTTAATATTCCTAAAGGTCTTAATTTCATTTATAAAATTTAAAATGTGTCTATAACTTATGTATTAATTTTTGCATAGTGTCATCATTATATAATTTATTCACATAATTTACTCATTTATTTTCTTAACCATTCATTTTTTTCCCGTCTTTTTGAAAAAAAATCAATGGTCAATTGTCAAATCCCTACTGCCATTACCAAATCCCATAAGACGTTTCAAATTGTTTTCTTACTATATTGATTGACTTTTTCGTGAGTGTCAATATTGAATTACTACAAGTGCACGGTATGGATGTAGCTAGCACTGATAAGTATAGGTCGATCCCACGAGGACAATTAGTACTAATAATTGTTGTTATTCTATTATCTAGCCTAAGAATTAATTGTAGTTTTTAATTAAAGAACTGGATCTGACAAATAAAATAAATGAACAACACTATTTAAACAAAGAATTACGAAATGCTAAGTTAATTACCAATATCAAGTGATTATTATTTAGGTTTGAATCTTTCTAAGCCTTAACCGATTGATGTTTTGTTATGCAATTGTTTTGATGATTTATTGGACTGTGGAGACTTTTATGGTACGATAGTACCTGACCTTGAGTATTCTAACAACTAATCCTAGTCTAATTGAATTACTTAGGTTAAATTTTATATGATTGTGTTAACGTTTTATGAATCCATCTATTAGGTTTGACCCTAATCTAAAAAAATTTTGTCTTGAAATAAACTCTTTCCAATTACTTTGGATCAATTCAAACCTAGGATTTCTCGATCGCTACATATGAAATCAGATTATGCTCTAATATTTTAGATTACTGGAACATAAATAAAACAAGTAATTGGATCTCAATAAATCAAAGAATTAGTTGCATTCACAAAATAATCAATATGTGTTCATGTATCAAATAGGCTTCATCTAGCCTTAATACTAATAAAATAATTAGTTATACATCAGAGAACATGAAATTAGATATATGTAAACATAAAACTGAATAGAAAAAACAGAATCATAATTCTAAATATCTTTGATTGTTCTCTATCGAGTATTATGGTGATGTAGATGTCTAATCTTGTGTTCTGATGGATTCGTCGATAAAATCTTCACATCTCCCTCTCCTTTAGCTCAGAATCATACTTGGAATCGTCTATGGAAATTTCAGAGCGCTACCTGCCATCTCTATTTCTCAATTGCCTCCAAAAAGTGTCTTTTATATGGAATTTTATGGTTTTGGCTACGGTCTTTTACACGACCGTGCATAACTATAATTCTCTGAATATCTCAAAAGTGGACGACCTTAAAGAAGTGCACATACAGATGCAGGGTCGTGCAACCCTTTAGATTGTTGAATCTTTGTTTCATGTCTTGTTTTCTTCCGAATTTTTCTTCTTTAAGCCTATGAAGGCAATTATAATCTATATACACACTTGAAATGAATTAAGTACCAAATATATATCAAAAGTAATAAATATCAAGGGAAAACACATCAAATATGGGGTAAAAATATGCTCAATTATCCATCTATCAAATATCCTCAACCTGTCCATTTATACTATACATTATCATACCCTATCAATGTAAGAGATCTAGAAGGGGGGGTTGAATAGATCCTTAATCTTTTTGTAATTTTCTACAACAAAATTAGAAGTTAATTCACACAAAAACAATTCAAATGAATTTAAATAAACGAAGTAGGGAAGAAGATCAAACACTGTTTTTATAGAGGTTCGGTGCTAAGACCTACGTCCTCTACCTAAGCT
>JAOQMR010000006.1:18261935-18275112 GCA_027563865.1 Erythroxylum pelleterianum | reverse complement strand
AGTATTTTGAGATGAATATGAATGGAATTAAATTATGGTTGGGATTGATGATATTGATGAATGAGAATTATGGAAGTGTTAGATATAGAATTGCGTTTGTTTGCGTTTGGATTTCCGGACGGGAGGTCCGATGATTTGGAGTTTTGTTTGGGAAATTTTTAGAAGTGTGCAAAATCTCTTTGCAGATTTTGGGTTGGTTGAAATACAGCCGTTGTGCTGCCCGATTTTCAATAAAATCGGTTTATGGCAAAGATAGAATTAGAATGAGATTTTTTAGTTAATAGATGATTTTTGGGATTTGTATAAGGGTATAAGAAGATATATATGATTGAGTTTTCATTGAGGATAAATTTCCAAAAGGGAGAAATTGATAATTGTTTTGTATGAGTTTGAACAAGTGCGATTAGAATGAAAAAGAAAAGAAAAAAAAATTTGGCCGGATTTTCGGGTTTGGCCTAGTCTAAGGTTTCCAACGTGACGTTTTTCTAAAGTGTTTGTTTGCGGATGTCGGACTTGCGCTTCGATTCGATTGAACCGTCTGTTTGCTTCGTTTTTGTTCTGCTTCCTTCGGTTTCGCCTTAGGTATCCGCTTCAGATTCTTTCGATTTATTTGTCTGATTCGATTTCGCTTCTTTCACGTTCGTTCGCTTTGCTTCGTTTTTTAATCCGATTTGTGTTTCAACTTTGTTTGTCCCACGTTCGTTTCACTTTAGTCCCACGTTCGTTTCACTTTAGTCATAAGATCCGTTTGATTCTTACCAAACGCGATAATTTCTTTGTTTTCGCTTCGCATGTCGGATCCGCTTCAATTTGTCAGAAATTTGTATCGGTTCGAATTCGTTTTCGTTTGTTTCCGAATTCGATTCGCTTCCATTCACCGTTTCGTATCTTACATTTTTGTCCTTTCGCTTTTGTTTCTGTTTTTTGTGCCCTTCGATTGGCTTTTGAATTCGTTTCGCTTTCGATTCTTCCGCTTCCGCAATTTTCGTTTCCGCTTTTCCAGTTGGGGTCCGATTCTGAGATCGGGTTCCAACACATAAAGTCTGTTAAACGGACATGGGCGATACTGGGGGTTCTTTTTGACTCGTAAAGGTCCGTTAAATGGACCTAAAGTTCGTTAAACATACATAGGGGTTCCCCAAACCTCTCCAAACCCTCTCCTATGCTTCCTTCATCCAAACTGACATCATATTCAGTCATAATCTTCCCAATTTCACTTCTTCTAATGCAATAACACTCCTAGAACATTCAATTACCAATTTAGGTGCATCAACCTCCCAAAATTCAACTCAAATTACTCATCACAAACACACACTCTCATCATTCACCATGATTGTCATGTTTAAACTTCCTATGCAGGATCTTCACTTATAATGCTCATATCTTTTCACTCCAATATCCAAAAATTACAAACTTCATAGCGTTGGAAAGCTAGAAAAATCTACAACTTCAAATAAGACAATTTTTATCAATTCTACCTAGAAAATTCCAAAATGTTCCTTGAAGTCAGAACACACATTTTACCCTCATGAAAAACTTGAAATGTATCCCAACTTTACTTCCTCTATTACAACATCATTCATAACAATTCAACTACCAATTGGAATTCATCAAACTCTCAACCTCAATTCATGTGACTCTTCATATTTAACATCTCATCATTCATAACATTCCTATCTTTCTTTTCTAAGTGTATATATATATATAACAATAGCTCATGTTCAAGATTCATCATCTCAATTTGCTAACTTCCTCAAGTGCACCTAATTCCAACTTAACGTCATCCATAGTTAAGTCATTTTTCAACTCCACCTCATTTCATAACCATTTGAATTCCAACTTTTTCTTCATCCATTCTTAAATCTTAGCTCATTTGACTTGTCGCATTTAGCTACATCTCATCATTCAAAATTTCTATGTGTCTTTTCCATAATACCTCACTAATGTGTATATATATATATACATTTATACCAACCATTTATGCTCAACATTCATCATAGTCATCCATATTCAAATTTATATTTCATGTCCATACACAAGCCCATTTTTCATTAACCTCATAAAATAAGAGTTTTACAAACTTTAATGGCATTTCAAGCCACAATACATTAATATTCCAAAATCTCCAAATTACACAAGACACTAAAATAATAATCGCTCAAAATGCAATTACAACTTTGTTTTACATAAATTACTCCAAAACAACACAAAAACATGTAAATTCGGGTTTATGCCTTGATTTACTTTCACTTGATCTTGCTCATCACCTGAATTGGGGAAAGAGAGTGGGTGTGAGCTTTAAAAGCTCGTGGGTAACATGTTTATAACGAATAATAAGCAAAACCATTCAAAAAGTTCATTTCGATTGAAAATACCTATTGAATCATAAAACACATGTTTCTCAAAATTCTTGTCAAGTAATCAAAATCACAAACAACATAATTCAACTTATTCACAAATCATAAACATATAAGCACATCAGAATGGTTTGGGTAGTCCGTAACAAAACGTACTACACATTTTCCCTAAGGGTCTTGTGTAGCCATGAACAGAACGTACTAACGCAATCCCACATAATGGTTTTGCATAGCCATGAACTTATGGGAGTCCGCGAAGGAGCTCCATGCCACTAGCGGGCAGCCGGAAGAAGCCTTTAGACAAGTGCACTTGACATACAGAACGGACTAAACCAAACCCACATAACATGTAATTCATGACTTGAAAACAGATTGCCCAAATGGCAACATTTCGGAAACTTCTTTTTCATGAACATGCAATTTTTCAAAAACCATTTCATTTCGCAATTCACAATTCATCATAAACCTTTCATACATCAAACATATAACAATCTCACAAATCATTCAAAAGCAATAAAAGAAACATTTATGAAGTAATTGAAATCATTTTTCTTTTTTGATTTGAACAAAAACATCAATGGCTCATTACTTAAGTATAAACATGAAACCCACATTGAAATTCCTTGCTTAATACTTGTTCAAAATGCATCCCCTTGTCTTTTCTTGATTCCTCTTGCCTCCCTTAATCTCCTTCATCTAAGGCAAAATTCATAAATCAAAAGGAGTTCAAATTGAACAACCCATAACACATAATCACCCAAATTGATCTTAGAAAACTTAAACCCATACCATTCTTAAGCCATAAGAACCAAAATATCTTTGAAAATCCAACAAATCAAAAACACTCTTACCTTAATTCCTTCACCAAATGTGAAGTTTTTTTGGCTCATATGGAAGCTCTCATCTTCTTCCACCTTTTTCCTTCTTGAATCAACTCAAAATCCTTCTTAAAATCCAAGACAGGAAGAAAACCCTACCTTTTTCTTCTTCTTCTCTCCATAATCGACACTCTCCCTTTCTTCTTTCTTTTCTTTGTTTTTTTCTTCCCAATTTTGTGCTTCCCTCTTCCTTAAAAGCCAACCCACATGTCTTATTACAATTGTGCCATTAGTGAGTGTGCAATGACCACTTTACCCTTGCATGTAAGCCTTGTAACCTTAATGCTTAAATGTTCTTCACAAAATGCCCTCATTCAAATAATCCATATTTTAAAATCCTACTAACATCAACATAATAACTAACTCCAAATAAAAATAATTAATCTAGCAAGTCCTCAAAATTTATTTAAAATCATGCTTAACTCTTTTTCCAAAAATCAAGACCTTTTGCTAATCATGCAATCGAAGGAATTTGGTAGCACTTCCTTATAGAAAAATGTTCCTCACTATCTTGATTTTCTAATAACATCAAAATCATTCAATTTGGATACATAGTCTAAAAGTTATACCTTAAACACTTTCGAACTGTTCTTATACTAAAACATTATCTTGTGCATGACTTCCATCCAAAAATTGATACTTTTAGAGATTGAATTAAAACTCAATTTCATTAGACAATTTGTAGCCTTATCTCTCTAATTTACTCCAAATTAAAAATCATCTCATTCGGATAACTAGAACAAAAGTTATAGCTAAAACACCGAAGCATACTCAATAAACATATTCCAATTTCATTTTTCCACTTTTAACTTCCAACATTTCACATATAACTCATCTCGTATCTAAACCATCTTTTCTATTTCATTTCAAACTCATGAATTCTCCTTTTCTTTACATATAAATAAATCACCAACAATTCCTCATTTAATCGAAAAGTGCTGGGTCCAACATTTAAAGGGCTTGAAATTAAGAAATCATATGTCTTCATAATTTTTGTCTAAGAATTAGTGTTAGACCACCCTCAAAACTAATGTTGGTCTTACTCTAGAACTATAACCCTATATGAAGTTGCATGTTACTAACACCTAAAAGTAGCTATAATCGGTATTCGTTTTGTACTATTTCTCTTTTTATACATTCAAGTTGATTATGATGTCAGTTTTGGATAAACTCTGATGCCAGTCATATTATGCTTCTCAATTTCTCAAATCTTCGTGAAAAACAAGCATTTGTTGTACATGCAAGTTTGGTACCTGTTGTGCCCTACAAATTTTCTACTTTTTGATATTTTTGAGTTAAACTTAACTCCCAATTCTTCTACAAAGTTGTTGTCCAACTTCTTACGTTTCAAATGAATTTATATCTCTTTAATTGGATAACTTTACAGAAAGTGGCACTAAATCTCCTGTTATCTCCTTAAATTCATCACCTACAATATAATGATCTAAATATAGAAAAACATAATATAATTCATATTAAACATGCTACAAGAGTTCCAAATACCAAATAATTCAACCCTAAATAATGTGTAAAATAAAGACGTATCATTTATCTTTGTCATTTCAATGAATTAAAGGTTCAGTTATCTAATGGTGATTTATACTTAGGCATATTGTATGTACTTCATTATAATCTCTAGGACTTTTAAGGAAAATCATCTTGATCATTAACACACCTTTTTTAAAAGTTGAAATTATTTTTAATTGATTTTTTTCTTAATATTTATATTTTATTGTTGAAAAGATTTAGGAGTTAAAATTTTTTAAATTATGTTTATAAGGGTTTGGCAAGACTAAGCCTTTGAATTGGCTAGCCAAATAAAAGAATAAAAGTTACATAAATGGTGTAGCTTGTTAGGCTAGGAGATAGGTGATATGAGCCCCCAACAAAGTACATATAGGCTAGTTGAACGCAAATGTCTAGCTAGCCAAATATGCCCAAAAGCTAGCAATTGTAATGGCTAGTTTGTGTATCTAAAAACCATTTGAGTTAGTTTTAGGTATAAATAAATCAAAAATATGTTGTGGAAAGACCATTTGGCATATTAGAGGGTTTATAAAAGCCTAGAGAGGCTAGAGAATGAATGTATACATTATATAACATATATTAAACTTTAGTTAATTAATGTTAGCAAGAAACGAATGATTCGAGTTATTATATGGATATATTAGCATAGTAATTAGGAATTTCTTGGGATAACTGTTGTGAAGATTCCATTTAATCTTGAATAGGATTTACAAAGTATTACTCTTAATCTATGGTAAAGTAAGATGATTGTAAACGTTCCTCTTTGGTTGTGGCAAAGATGTTGTATGAAAGGTCCCTCTTCATCAATTGAAGGAAGAAGACAGTGAATTTCTAGGTGAAATTTTTTTAGTGTAATAGGCTAAAGGTAGTTTGGTGAATCACCATAAACTAATTTTGTCTCTCTTTTTTTACTTTCTTTTTCTATTATTGTGTTTTTATGATATTATATTATATGAGTTTACTATAATAATTCATTGTAATAAGCAATTTATTCATTTTTATAAATAAGAAAAAAAAACATTCACAATTCATCCTCCCTTGTATTCCATTTAAGGAACAATAATTGGTATCAAAGTAGGTCTCATTCATTGCACATATATTTCTATTGAATTTTTTATTAAAGAACATCATAGAGCAATTTGATTCTCTTTTTGACCATCTATTTTCAATGATAACAATCATATATATTAGAAAAAAAAAGAATTAAACTTTTTCCTTCAACTGAAAGGGTTGATCTTTGAGGACTTATAGATAATGGTCTCTGGTTATGCTTTTCCATAAGAACATGACATAACTATATCTAGGATAATTAAGTATAAGTTAATCCTAGGAGAACTGCTGGTTAATTACCCACTAGTTGCTAACTTAACAAGCTAGAACAACAATTACAGATGATTAGATAAGAAAATAAAATAATATAAATCTAAGTACTAAAACAATTTTATGATTAAGAATAAATTAATATATGGAAAAACTAGGTTTAGGCCAAGTTTCCCTTAGGACTTTACTATATTTAATTTTCCTTGAGTTAGTGCATGCCTTTAGTTTCTTTTACCAATACGAGTTTTTAGCTTAGATTATACTATTGATTGCTAAGTTTTAATGTAATTAAATCCTTCAACGACACGAGTGTAGTAAAAAAGGAGTCGATCCCATGACAGGTATAAGCTAATCTAATCCTAAGTTCTTTAAGGCTTAGAAAAATTAAAAAATATAGAACAAAAAAGTAAATACGAGAATGTGATTGTCGACAAATTAACTTGTATAAATAACGTAAAGAAATCAAATTGAGCAGCACTCAAAATCACATAAGAAGAATTATTGATTATGAGAGAGGGGAATTTTCCTATCATCAATGCTAATCTAATTATTTATTTGTTATTATGGTGTCAATTCTAGACTGTTGAAAGGGGGAATACTCTCTTTCGAGTTATAACCACAAACCCTAATTAATGAACCATAAGTTAGACTGTTTACTGAAAAATTATTCTCTCAATTACAATGGCCATAACCCTAATCAGTTCTTAAGCTCTTTAATAAACAATCAGGTCCTCACACAGGATCTCTCTTCATATAACTACCGATTTAATTAATCGCGTGGTCTATTGAATTGCTTAACTTTCATTAATCCAACCCAATCATTTGTATCTGATTCACCCTCTCAATTTGTTACCAAAATATGCAAAAAACTGCAATCAATCACAACGCCCAATCACAATAACATAAAAATGACTATATTAACATTAAATCAAGTTCAAATCCCTAAAGAAAATTAGAACATCATGATCAAACCCAAATCCGTCAACATATTACTATCCATCTCAAATATTCAAAGAAAATAACACAAGATGAATGAAATACACTATTGGAGGGGATCATGATGCATTGGGAAAAGCAGTAGCAGCTGAGCCGACTCCTCTTTCCTTTTCTTCTTCCTTCTCTCTTCTTGGACTTTCCAAATATGGTAGAATGTGAAGCTCCTTTAGGGTTCCATCTCTTTCCTATTTATAGTATTTTTGTTTTGAGCAACCTATGATTTTTTTAGGTTCAAAAATTTCTGAAAAGCTCTTCGAAAACTTAAGTCCGGAAGTTCGTTCGTATCTGTTTGCACATATGCCATGATCGGGGCACATTGTTTCGCCTTCTATCACGATCGTGGCTGGCCCTCTATTTTGGTTCAGACCTCCTCTGAATCTCTTCTATTCTTCAATATTTTCCCTTAAACACTGACAAACACATCAAGGCACCTCAAGCACATAAAATTGAAGTTCAATCACGTGCTCTAACTCGCAAAGCACTCAAAACACAAATATTTAACTAAATAACAAAATCTAACCTAAACTTACACTAAACATTCAATATAACTACTAAACACATACTAAACTACCCACTAAAACATTACAACTATCATACACTCTCTCTAGAAATATAACCCCTATTCCTAGGTTAATCACCCAAAATTCTTTTTGAATCTAGACAATGTAAAAATGCTTTACCTTGTTTTTTGAACTCTCTTGGTAGGTTTTATCCTAACCTAGAAAGATCTTATAGGTTTTTCATAAATAGCTCATGCTTAACTTTCTTTATCCATCATGCGATCTATCTACACACCTTATCTCTCGAATCTTGATGCATAAATCAAATACTGAATCTTTCAATTTCACTCCTTCACTATAATCAAAATAAAAATATAGATAAATACTAAAAAAACAAAATTTTATTAAATAAAATAGCCAACTTTTAAAGAATGACAAAATCTTGTTCAAAACAGATGTCTAACAACTTTTAAAATGAATTCTTGATGTTTCTTGGCCAATGAATTCCATTTTTTCTTCCTATTTTCTTTAAATCCAAAATTTAGCTTTTTAATGAACTACATGGTCTCAAACATGAGTCTGTGTAGTTAGACGTGTTGTCTTGATAATACTTCAAAAATTTTCAATGCCAACACTTGACCTACACTAGTTTATATAAGGTGTTGTGTTCTTAATCTATGAGGTAATATGAGGGGGTCTAAGGGCTACATAAGAGAAATATAAGCAACCATCTATGAACACAACCCTTAATACGGTAGAATGTAGGTATCATGTTTATAGGTCATTCTCTAATTCTTCTAAAATTACTCCAATTCAGTCTAATTGTTCTCTAATTTTATTTTTATTCATTTATAGGTAGAAATAAGACCAAAAATGGCAATACTTATCAAATTAAATATCAAATCCTTCAAAACCGTTTAAAATAAAATTAACCTACAATAGCAATGATGCTCAAAGTAATGTACGTTTAGCATACATCAGTCCCTGTGTTCATATCAAAATAATAGTTATAGATAAAATGGAGACCAAAGTAGGAAGGGATATATTTGAGTGGAATGATTATGATAAGAGACTTATGAATTAAATAGTAAAGTTATGAATATTTTAATTTTTCTTTTAGACAATGTATGCGTGAAACTACTAATGAGATATGGCACACACCTGAAACCACTTATGAGGACAATACTCAAGTAAAAGAGAGCAAAGTGAGATAGGCCTTGGTGGAATAACTGATCCTCACACAAGAAGAGACAGTTCATTGACACTTGATATGCTTTTCCTAGTCGATGCCCTTGGTGTTTAATTGTAAATTTTGACTCAAATCGAAGCATGCATTCTTAATCTACCCAGAAGAAAATCGATCTACTACTTCGCCAGGCACATATGTCCTCTTTTTACTTTGCAAATTCCTATGCAGGAACCATATGGTTAAAGGATCTGATATGGAAACCTATATTTAATTTGATTTGCTTCTCACAAATGACAAGTTTAGGTTTGGCTATGTAATAAGTTTGTGGAAAATGTTAAATCGGGAAACAAAATAAAAAGTAATCCTCATCGTAGAAGAGACCTCAATACCCTATTTTCTTTTTTTAATTTTAATTTTTTATGTTGTTAACATGAACAAGTCAAGTTTATGTAGTGGTTCACGTTAACAAATTTAATAACAGAAATTGACAGGGAGTTATGTTTATGATAAATAAATAAATAATTTGTATTTGATTAATATATTTTAGTTAATATTATTAAATTAACTTTTATTTAATAAATAAACAAGTGAATGTAATAATTTGCAAATTATATGTTCTCAACAAAATGCTTGATGAATCAATAAATCATAATTTAGTGATAAATTTGATTTAATTAATATTAGAAGAACTTAACGTACTTGCAATCTCGAATAATCACACTTTGTAAGACTTGTTAAAGGTGGGACCACAGGTTAATCCACCTCCTATAAGGTTAGAAAGGAAATCTTACATTATAAATAAAAGAGTACTAGGTAAGAATCAAAGTTTTATTTTCTATTATATCAAGAAAGATATTGGGGGAAGAAAACTGAAGAATACTAAACTATTTAACGAATATCCATGGCTAACAATTAAGAACATAATTATTTAAAATTTTCTTTACTTATCCTTTTAATATTAATATTGATAGACAAAACATTATTTTTCTTTTTTGTAAATAATATATCAATTGTAGTTTCAAATTTATAAGTTTTGATTGATCTATTGTTTTATTAAATTTATTATTTCATTGACTAAAATATGTTTTTTCTATAATATATATTAGTATTACAATTACTGTGACTAATAATTAAAAAGAATTTACAATTAAATTTTTAATACTATCACATTTTTACATATATATATATATAAGTTTAAAATGTAGAGAGGAACGGGAAAGTAAAGTTTAAGTCACACGGATAAAATTTTTTGAAAATAAATTACAATAAATAAACTGTTAGTGTGTGTGTGTGTGTGTGTGTGTGTTACTTTATATACTTACTAACATTTTATTTATTGTAATTTATTTTCAAAAAATTTCATCCGTGTGACTTAAACTTTACTTTCTCGTTCCTCTCCACATTTTAAACTTGCTCCGGCCATATCAAACAAGTTCCTTCCCTCTCCACAAGCATCTTGCCTACTCTTTTGGTTTCTTCATCTAGTCTTTCCTATGTCCCTATCCCTAAAATTCCTTCTCATCTCTTAGTTATCTAGCTAGATCCATAAGCAAGCCTATTTATTTTTATTAATATAAAGCTAGCTTGAGAATAATAGGCTATGCCAAGATTTGTGTGAAAGTAGGGAAAGAAAGGGAGTTACTTGATACTATGAGTATCTAGAGACTTATGAAGATGAAGACTTAATTTACTCTAAAATTTCACTAACTTATCCTTGGAAACCAAGTTCGATCATTCAGGTTAGGATATGGAGACCAATAGGGAAAATTTTACTCTTAAAGGTCAAGTTAAGGTTAAGGAAAACTAACTTCCAGACCTAATGAAATCCCCTCAAGCAATCTAAGTACTCATTTTCTGGAGAACATCATCGCAACCCTAAGAAAGATGTACCTTTAAGCTTTAACTTGCTTGCTACTGAAGGGACCATCTCCATAAAGCTCATAGAAACGAAAATCTTCTTAAAAAAAAGCCATCTATTTTTGACTTATTAGAAACGAAAATAATGGAGGAAAAACTAAGCAAGGAGCTTTGTTTCTTTGGAAAATTTGACTACCATATCTAATTGTTCAGCTCATTATAATGGGAGAATCTTAGTGGCCTTATACCTTGATGTCATTAAGGAGCTATAAGTTTAAAGTTATAATCAATTCATCAATCTAAGGATCAAATACAACTCTTTCTTAGATGATATCAACTTTACATTTATTTATAATATTGATCTTGCTTCCCAAAGACATGTGCTATAGGAGGATCTAAAGTTAATCTTAACTAGTAATCAAATCCCTTAGCTTGTTGTAGAAGAGTTTAGTAGTATCCTTTATGCTTAATAATTTGAAGGATCACCTCATATGCCTAAAAACTAATGAGGAAATTAGGAGCTATTTAAGGAGTTCAGGTCTGATAGACTTAAATTTTTATGGTAATTTATTTACCTAGAGTGACAAGTAAAAAGGTCATTAGATTACTAAAAAGAAGCTTGAAAGAGGACTAACTAATTCCTCATGGATATCTCTATTCCCTAACAACTATGACTTCATTGATTCTCCTTAAATATACAATCATAGTCTAATTAAAATTCAACTCTTATTACTAAAAAGAAAAGTGAAAGTACCTTTCATATTTTGCAATCTTTCAACCAAACTAAAGGGATATGAGAAAGTAGTTATAAAGGGGATAACACTTCAGATTGAAGGTTATGAAGCTTATAAACTTATGTGGAAGCTATAGCAAGTTTGATAAGAGCTTAAGATACTCTATAAAAAAAATTTGAATAAGGATATGTAAGAAACAAATTGCTTTATGTTCAGGCAAAACCTTTTACAAATATTAGTAGGTTTTATTCCATCCATTAAGAAAAAAGTTTCTTTAAACAAATACTTGCAAGTATTAGATGCTCACAATTATTTTCTAAAAAATTCTATTATATAATGGCTTCAAAAGGGTGATAGAAATTATGCTTATTTCTACAATACAATATAACCAAAAATAAACTACAAAAAATGGGCTATTTAGCTTATTTTAATGGTGACATATGTTGGGAATAAGAAAAGCTAGCTAAAGCTTTAGCTTAGAGCCATTTTAACAATTTCTTAGGAACTGAAGCTAACTCTTCTTCATGTATGCAGGTCTTAAGTGGTTTCATCTCTCCTAGCTTCTCACAAGAACAAATAGATTTTCTCATCTCACTTGTATCTTTTTTGGAGACTAAATGGACTCTCTTTAGTATGCATCCTGATAAGCACACCTAAACTTGATGGATTTGATGTTTCATTCTCTAAAAAATCTTAGAGTTGGATGAGTAATTAGGTCACCTAGGTAGTATAGGAATTCTTCTCATCAAGGAAACTATTTAAATTAAATAAGACATTATTATGTGTTGTCTTTAAGATTCTTGAGCCCTCATCCTTCCAATACTATAAACCCTTTACCTCTTGCAACATTATCTATAAGGTCAACTCAAATATCTTAGCAACAAGATTTCAAAAATGTGTTAAAAAGCATAAGCAATCCAATATAAGGATCTTGCATACCTGGGAGAAGTAATGGGGATAATATCCTAATTACTTTGGAGCTTTTCAAATCTTATCATATGAAGCAATTGATTAAAGGTTGCTCAATAAAAAATTGATTTTTACAAAGTTTTTGACTCCATCAGCTGGAAATTTATCATGCTTGCCTTTCAGACTTTTGTCTTTCCAAGAGTTTTTATTCAATGGATTGATCAATGTAACTTTACTCCTTTCTGTAGTGTCTTTATCAATAATGAACATACATATGTGTTTAAAGGAGAAAAAGGGATCAGATGAGGAGACCCACTTTTATTTTACATTTTCACTCTCTACCTTAAAGTATTAACTTAACTTATTTCTCATAATATCAGCCAATGTATGCTTTTAAATTTCATCACAAATGCTAGGTTTAAAAGCTTTTTAACTTTTCTTTTGCTTATGATCTTATCTTGGTTCGTAAGTCTAAGAAAACAATATTTTAAAAGTCAATCATTTGTGTATACTAATGCAAGTGATTTAGCTAAAGAATTGTCTAACATATTTGGCCTTAAACTTTAAGGGTGCGTTTATTTTCTGAAAATTTTCTAGTTTTTTAGAAAAAATTTTCATAAAATAGAAAAAAAATTAGAAAACATATTTATTAAAAAAAAATAGATCAATTTTTCAAGAAAAACGTGTTTTCTATTTTTCCAATTTTTAGAAAATTAGAAAACTACTTTTAATAGATTTCCAAATTTTCATCTCTAAATTTTAGAAACTAGAAACACGCTTAGGAAATGAGAGAAGCGTCTTTTGCTTTCAACTTTTGCTTTTGATTTGCAGATTTGCACTGAATATCAGTCTTCGGCGTCTTCATGTAGTCCTCTCTACTGCTCACGATATCCGCAACTTCTTTCCAGTG
>JAOQMR010000006.1:18222775-18237148 GCA_027563865.1 Erythroxylum pelleterianum | reverse complement strand
TAAATAAAATGCTCAGAACATTGAAAAATCAAGCAAGGAAAAGATTTTATTTTTTATTCTTCACTTCCCGGATTGTGCCCTGGATCATTAGATAAAAATTCAAAGATGAAGAGAGAAACAAAAAATACCACTACTGTGTAAACAAAGAGTTTTAAAGTAAGCATTACACAATCTCCTAAATCTTTTTTGGTTTGGAAAAAAAAAAGAAAATAGATTTTCTCTTTTTAGTTGAGTTTTATACCACATAAAATATTTTGAAAACAAGAGATAAAATGGGTTCTAGAAATACAAAAGAATTTTCTAAATTCATTTTCAATATTAATAAAAGTTGAGTCGTTTGTGCCAAAACTTTTTTCATACCTATAATTCGATATTGCGCGGAACTTGAATCTAATACGATTATGATGTATTTCAATGAAATGAAAAAAAGTCCAGAATCTCCAAATGATATAATCGAGATTTCTTGCATCTACAGAATAACTTCCATATTTGAATTGAGGGCTTATACCTTATATTATAAGACTTATTTGATCTTATCAAGTGTTATAATTTTTTTCTGAAATAAAAAAATCATGTATTATTTTCGGATAATATTAAAGAAGGACAATATTTAAGATCTCATCTAAAACTTACAGCAGCTTGCCAAACAAAGGCTAATAGAAAAAAGAACACAGAGATTACTGGCATAACGTCCACTATTGGATTCAAAAAAGCGTAGGTTTTAGGCAATTTTGTGAAGAAAAAATTGCTTGAAGAAAGGATAAAATTAAGACAGATACAAATAAAACCAAAAAGATTAAGCATAATAAATATTTTGTTCTTGAAAATAATTGTATTTTGATTAAGTTATAAATAGTCTATTTATGATAGAAAGTATGGACATAAAATATTAGGAAGTTAGCGTAAAAACCTTTCTTTAAACTTAGAAATTCCCCCAACAAAAAGTCCTTCAATTCTCTCAACACAGAATAGAATAGAAAATTTTGATTTTCATACAATATTTTAATTGAATTCGATATTATAATCAATAAATTCTGTTTTAATTCTATATCTACATAGACACTATCTACACCTATTTAAATCCAAACAACAAGCTAATCAGAATCTATTTCATAGATATTTGGTGAGAATTGACGAAGAACAAAAACTATTATTAGTTTTAAGTAAGGTTGAATAAAAAGATGAATGAGGCATGGCTAAGTGGTAAGGCAACAGGTTTTGGTCCTGGTATTCGGAGGTTCGAATCCTTCCGTCTGACTTCAAATCATTACCTTTCCTTTAAATCTCTAATTTTTCAATTAGGGTTAAAATCCCTAGTATTATCTTATTCTCGATCTTCTATTTATCAAGATCAATTGAATTTAACTGTAAGTGAGTCACATTACTTCAATATTTCACTTTATAGGTGAAATTATGATCTTTAAAATATGGCATGATGAACAATTTTTTGAAAATTATTTTTTTAATATCTATATAAAAGAAGTAAGTTGAAACAAAAATAGTGAAGTAAAGACATCTGGTAACAACAAAGATATTAAGGAATTAGTGCAAATTTTGAAAAAGAAAGGCCATAAAAAGAAGATGGAAAGAAATTAAGGAGAAATTTAAAAATAATGTTGGACATTGATATTTTTTTATGGAAGAGAATAAGTTGAAGTTGATGTTGATGTTAGTTAATATAATTATAGGATTCCTTATAATTAATGTCTCTTTAATTATGAATTACATTATAAAAAATAGATATAATATTGACAAATTGACAATTAAGTTTCATATAAGGACCAACTTGCAATCTTACCGATATCAAAATGAATTTCATTTTACATTTTATCTTTTTCCCTTATAATTCAATATAAATATACATAAAAGGCAAGTTATTACATTAAAGGAAAATCTATAGAAATTTTGTTAATACATAATAGACTAATTGTTAGTTAAGGTTTGGCATTCAAAAGATACAAAATTTCGCATGATATTTTATTAAAGTAAAATATATACAACTTGTTTCTAATAGAAGTTGGTATTCAAAAGATATTTAAGAGATACATCAGCATGTTATTACATTCAATAGGTTCTTTTTGGGTGATTGTTAGCATATTTATTCTTTATTTGAAATAACATAAAAATTTAAAATGATTGTGGTCCACTAATTTTTATGGAAATGGTAGCCTGATATTCACTAGATTATAATGGTGATCCTTGTGACTTCCAGTAGTCATCAATGTCCAAGATGCTACCACAATCACTTTATTCAATAATCATTAGTTAATGGCCATCTAAATTTGACACATTAAAGTCATTTTGAGTTTCAATAAAGCTTCTTCATTTATTAGGGTAAAAGACATAAACCTCCTTTGTAGTTTAAGAAACTTAGGAAAAACCATAATCTTTAAAATTCTAAAAAAAACTCCTAATTTTCAATTTTAAAAAAAACCTATTTTCTTATATTTTGGTTAAAAATAAAGACAAAATACACGTATTATAAATATCAAACTTGGACTAATAAAACTTCATTAATATGATAACCTAACTTAGCTTTTAAATTCGACCTGAATAAATTAAATTAATAATTAAAATAAATTATTCGTTTGTATCAAATTTAATTATTTTTGTTTGAGTTTAAAAGTTGTATTGAATTTTTATATAAATAACATTTGATTAGTCCATGTCTAGTTTTATAAAATATGTGTCTCGTCATTATTTTATCTAAAGTCTAAAATAAATGGGAGGTTTTGGAAAACTAAAACTAAAAGGAGTTTTTTTTAATAATTAGATCAGGGGATTTTTCTAAGATTTCTTAAACTACATAAGCAATTATGTCCTTTACCCTTCTCATTGTTTTTAGAAATTTCCTCATTATTTTCTTCATCCATGTCCTTATTTTTTTCATTAACATGGCTATCTTCATCTTTAATATCTACATCTTCAAATATGCTTTTAACACACAACAGTGACAGAGCCAAAAGTTTAAGATAGGAGGGTCCAAATATTTAATTTTTTAAAATCTTGGGGGGCCCAATGTACCAATGAGTTCCAAATAATTCCGTCATATATATATATTAAAAATAAAATATTTAATTTTTTAAATGTTAGGGGCCCAGGTCACCATGGGCCCCCACATAGCTCCATCCATGACACACACACACATACGTGCACACACACACACATAAACACATATACATATATAACATATGTATCTTTAATATCATGTTTACTTAAACCTATTATATTTTTTCCTATTAATCTTATTTTGTTGCTTTAACATATCTTCAACTTATTGACTTTCCATTTTGAACATTTTACCTTTTGGATTCATTTTCTGTAATGGATATATTTCACATTTTGGATTCTCATTTCTTTTTTCTCACCCATCTCATTTTATTATTCCAATCAATTTTATGTTTCATTATATCGACCTTTTCTGTTGCATTACTCTATGCTATCCATATTTTGTTATTCATCTTGTTCATCCATATTGTGTTATTCATCTTGTCCTCCAAATGTCCCTAGCTTATTAGTCCTATTAATAACTAAAATTTTTGGTGTAAAAATGGGCATATGACAACTTATTTGTAATATAAACATTAATAATCCTTTCTATTCTCATCAAACTTACAACCTCATGCTATTATAGTTTGATTATATTAATATTTATGACTTACTAAATTTGTTCCCAAAAATTCTATAGAAGTTTTATGAATTTTTGGTATTAAAAATCTATCCTCATCTCATATATTTACATATAATTCATAAAGTCATTATCAACTTTATCAAGTATGTTTAATTACCCTCTCACATATCTTATCTCAAGCTATAATTTTAGCTCAGTACCTTAATTCAAAATTACAAATTCGTTCATTTAATCCAAGAGCTTATATACTAGTATATAATTAAATAAGTAATCAAATAATACAATAGCTATCGTAACAAGTAAGTAAAATAAGTATGTAGTGTACATAAACAATACATAATAATATTATAACTTTAAGATCACAATCATTAATAAATAATCAAATAAGGGTCCTTATATAAATAATTATAACATCAAAATTAGACAAATTTAAGTAATTGTGTTTCAACTTTGTATCACCACTCAACAGGATAATAGAAGACATAATTTTATAACTTCTTTGCTTATAAAACTTTGATGTAGGAATGTCTCCTAATCTTAGACTTCAAGGAAGAGAGTGAAATGAAAAAGAAGTTAGGGATTTAAATCATTAATTGAGAAATTAGAGATTTAGAGGAAAGGCAACCAACAAGATTGCAATAATGACAATAGTGAGTGCCTTAAGTAAAAATTGGTTATTACGTCATTTGAAATAATGATAATAGTGTTAGACAGCTAGAGTCAATATCTTTTGTCCATATAAGAATACTTTGGTATGATTTATATATTATTGAAAGCTTATATACATGGAAGCATTAAGGTACTTTTTTAAAATTTTAAGAGAAACGTTAAAGATTAAAACATACATTTGACTATCATCCTTAATTCATTTCATGTTAATGTTCTTTGAATGACTAAGTAATTTTGTCTTAGCATCTTAATATATGAATTTCTTCAAATAAATTGAATAATCTTCAATTGGAATGTTCCTATTTTAGTTTTTATTTTTTCGTGTAGAGTAATATTCTTAAAAAAAAGCCATCCTTCCAAGTTTTAAAACTTATATGCTTTACTTGTAATTAATAAAATTCTATTTTAATTATATTAAATAAATCATAAGTAGCTCAATATTCTGGTATCACTAAAATTAAGCACAAAAATCATTTTTAAAAAAATAAATTATTCATTAAGACGATCCCAAAAGGAGAGGTTACAAAGCTATAATTAGTCATGATAGCTTTCATAAATAAACATAATATCTACAAGAATGAAGTTATCCAGAGCTATTAAACAACTTATATAGACGAAAGAGTTCTTCATCCTTACTCATTAAAAATGCCAGTGGTTGTTATCGAAATATTGGCTGCTAGGAGATAGTGCGTCCTTTCCTTAACCATATTCCAATATTACTTCTCCTACCCATCTATATGTCTACATTTCTCTAAGAGTCCTGCCTCCATCACATAATTAACACAGCTACTCGAGTTCTAACTACGCAAACTTCATTTAATTGAAAATTAGTTACTACATCTTTTGTGTATTTGATGTGCCAATATGTGTAGTCTTATATTCCTTATCAACTCATGTAGTGTATTTTCCATTAGAGTAGCTATCCCTTGAAATATTATTTTACTCCTTTCATGCCATATCATATATAAGGCAAATCCAAAATCAATCTTCAACAATTTTAAGTCCTCTTTTTTTAGATTGTTACAAAGAAAATTAATTAATCATATCAAGTTAGCTTAAACCACCTAGAAAAATATTACAAAAGGACTTAATTTGAAACCAGATGAAGGAAGATAATGTGCATTTAAAAAAAAGGTTATCAACTCAGGTTGTTCAAAACAAAGGAAACATATTATAGGAAGGTTCATGAAATTTTGGGGCCTATTAGTAATGCTTAATCTTCCTCTGATAGCTGACCATAGAAGACCATAGAAACATAGAGGTATGTGGGCTTGTTTATTTCATCCAAACTAACATGTGCCAAGCTACTTTAAGAGCATGAGTTCTTAACATTTCCCTATATAAAGAGTTAGAGAACCCACCATATAGGTGGCAATTCTAATTGATAGTATCATCCCAATGAGGATTGAACACAATGCTAAAAAGATACTCCCTTATACTAGTTCGTGGCAATAACTCTAAGTTTAATGAGTATTGTTCAAAACTTTACTCATCAGAGCACTATCTAGTTTCAAGCTACTCAAAGAGACTATTTCATTGTTGTTACTTAAAGGCCCTATACTAGACGAATTATCATGCCAGAAGAATGTGCAATCACCATTACTAATATTAGTTAAGAAATATGGTCTAACTTTGTCCCTTAGTTTTAGTAAGCTCACCATTTTCCAAGAGGAATTGTACCATGGTAGCATAAACCAGAAGCTTTCACTGCTTAAAGTAATGAGAATGTACCTATTTGACCCACGATGCTTGCTTGTCGATGAGAATACATCAAATTCTTTTTTCATAAGGACCTTATTAGTAGTTCCATTTGGAATTATCATTAGACGACCTTCCTCCTTAAGTAGACAAAGTTCACTTCACTTCACCCTAAATAGTGCTAAAGTTAAGCTATCTCTAGACATTAAAGATGATATTATATTAACATTGCTCTTTGATAGCATTTACTTATAGAAGAATCACTAACTCTTTGTTTCATAATTAAGAAGTTAAAATCCATTGCTTGGTTATTATTTAATGGAGCAATATTTCCTCACTATATAGCTTGTAATCAATAGGATTAGAGTAGAAGAGAGCTTGAATCCTTGAGAGATTTTCCCTATAAATAGAGATAATAGTTAAAGTGTTACCAACCTTTCTGGTATTAAATTAAGCTCCTCTTTCACTTGTTGTTGCTTCCTTATACATATAAACATCTTAAGGCCTTAAAATTGGAAGCTTAACCCTATGTGAATAGCCTCTTCAAACTAATTAAATAATTGTTGCGTCTAAAAGATGCGCGGCTCCATTAAATTGTGACGAAATTTTTAATCAAAATTGGTAAATGATCAGAAAAAAAAAGTGAATTCTAAAAAGTAGTTTTACTATTTGGGAATTCATATCTCCATTAAGCATTAGCAAGGGTCATATCAATCTTTTTCTTTTCTAAAAACCAATGACCTTATGCTTATTACACCATGTGAAAAAATTCGCTTCCATTTTGAGATAATTCATTTGCAAGTAGCTCACACAATCTTTTAGGCCCTCTGTGTAATTTCTTGAGCATGCTTTGGCTTCCGCTTCAGATGGAAAGATCACACTGTTGAAGTCTTCCATTATGATTTAAGAAGATGTAATTGTAGAACCAATATCTTTTAATTTGTTACACAAATACCTCCTCTGAAAAAAGTGCTTAAAAGTATAATGAAATAGACTTAAAAGGAGCATCTCACTTGCTTCATCTTGACTGACATATGGATTAATTAATCTATGCATATGGAATGGAGAATTTCAATTATATTTGGATTAAAAGCGATTAAAATCCTTTCATAAAGATAGCATTGGTTGTTAGTGATAACCTACCAATGCTTCCAAAAAGACTACAATTCTTACAGACTACAATTCTTACATTTATTCTCAACTAGATTTATTTCTAATAAACCAATTAAACAAGGTTTGATAGTGCAGAAAAAAAACTCATGCAGAGATTTTTGCTCTGTGGAACTATTGAGCCCTCTTGTGTTCCAATCTAGTAATGATATTATAAAGAAGAAGCATGGTCTATATTTCTCCTATTATACTTCCTTCTTTCAACCTGCTTAAAATTATACAAATCAAAGTTAACTAAAAATTAGCAAAATGGGATTCTTTTTAAGTGTAAAGTTAGTAATGTTTAGTTCAACCCCTACTATCTAATTTATATGCATCAAATTAATCCCTATATTATTGATATTGATGGATGGATCAATTTCCACTTGATTAATTTTAGAGGTAGTAGGTTGAATGGCTTTTATAATAGAGATGTTTGTAATCATAAACTTGAACATATTTTTATCTTGAATATTGGGAGTTGCTTGCTCATAGCCTAAGGGATATAGATCACCATCCAAGTCTCATTCTCCAAGTTTTCTCCTCGTTTATCAATATCCTTGGTGTTTTTCCCATCAAAGTTCTCCTCATTGAGCTAATTATCTGAAGTATCCTTATGCATTAGCTCCTCATAGTCAATAATAATGAATGATCCACCTGTTGGTTTCTATACTCCATTATGCTAGTTAGATTATGATTTCCAAGAGTAGGTGATGGAGACCATATACAAATTTTTATTCTCATCCAACCTCATTAAAGGAATCACATTAGGTAGAATTTTTTTATATCAACAAAGACACAAAAACTTGCAAAATTGATTATTTTCATAGTTTTTATTGCTTCATTAAGACAAAGAAGTCTGATTGCCCAGTAGCTCAAGCCCTGATTGGTCCAATATTCCAATGGTATATTGTGGATATTAACCCAAATAAAAGACTTGAGTTTGCCTAAGACGGTGAAATTGTATAATTAGCCTCCACTTTTGGATGAAGATTAGTTTAGAGTTGATGTGTCAGGGCACCGAGTCCAATACTTTTTGAGCTTAGGATGGAGTTTCAAATATGAATAGGAATATGTTATCCTCATTCATAGGGACCTATTTTAATCCACTTATATTTCACTAGTTTTTGAGCCCACTTGTTCATAATAAGGAAATGGGTTTTTTTCCTTTGAAAAATCTAATGAGAGAGTGGCTTAATATTTTGTTACTCCTTTGGTTAATACATGAATTAGTGGAGTCACTATTTATTTGTTAGGGAGGGGGAAAAGTCTCCTAGAACTTTAAACTAAGTTCTTCTATTTGGAATGGAGGAGGAGTTAAGTAAAGGTGCAACTTGGCCTGAGGGAAAAGATATGCATAGAATAGCAAGAACTAAAGTTGAAGGAACTTAAAAGGGACTATAGGAGCTTATCTTGAAGAGGAAGGAAGGGTAACTCAAATTAACAAGGTTCTCTTAGTCTGAGTTGGAGGGCTTGAAAAGATTTGATCAAGAATTGTTGAATTAAAGAGGTTTTTCATGATGTAAC
Organism: Erythroxylum pelleterianum; assembly: GCA_027563865.1. Classification (NCBI taxonomy): domain Eukaryota; kingdom Viridiplantae; phylum Streptophyta; class Magnoliopsida; order Malpighiales; family Erythroxylaceae; genus Erythroxylum; species Erythroxylum pelleterianum. Next base: position 18,228,474 of record JAOQMR010000006.1, on the reverse strand, counting down.
TAGGAACAAAAGAATAAAAGGGAGAGTGAAAATGAGTGGGAGAGTTAAAGGGGAGAAAAGATTTAAGGAATGCCTAAGAGATCAAAAGTTTGTTAAAAAAGGAAAGAAAAAGCCAATCACAAAAGGGAGGAGAAAAGAGAGATAGAAAAGGAGACAATTAGGTGGAAAAATATGAAAGCACTAATGAAACAAAGGAAGGAAAATGAAGGAAGTAGAAGAGCACTAAGAAGACTAGGGGAATAAAGAAGAAAAAAGGGAGGAAGAAGACTGCTAAGAATAACACAAAATGTGAGGAAAGCACAAACGTAAGTGAACTAGAGAAGAAGCAAGAAGTAGGACACACAAAAAGAGTTACGACCTAAAAAGAAAAAACAAAGCACAAAAAAGGGCACACACAGTCGATAAAAGGGAAAGTAAAAGGGATTATTGACGGGAAACCATGCAGTCATGCAGAGAACTCTTACGTGATCACACATAAATATAAAAATCTTATTCGTTCATACAAAATAAATAATTTTGAAAATTCGTAAGAAATATTAATTATAATTAACAAATTTTAGTAAAAGTTTTCAATTATAATAAGATTATGCTCATTAATTAAAATTTATTTGTAATTTATCTATTATTATATGTATGTTACAATATAATAAAAGCTTTGAAAGGATTGTAAGGCTTATTAGATTTGTTATTGGAATTAATAAATTTTATTAATTATTATAAGGTAAATTTGTTAGTTTTAATAATTCATACATATCTTAACAAGCACTAATTATAAGAAGAAATTTGTATAATATTTAAGATGTTTTTATTTCATATTTATATTATTTGATATTTAAAGTAAAATAAAACTTATGAACTCTTAGAAACATGAAAGCTTTTAAGTTTTATACTTAAAATATGCCATCAAATAAAAGTCCACACTTAAAAAGTAAACGAAGAGGCGCCCAATCCATAAAGCCAAAACCAAAATGGATAGTGAGTTTTGATAGAGACTATAATTTAACAAGAAGAAATTATAGAAAAGAATAGTGTAGGGAGATTATATAATGTGTTTAGATAAAGATCAAGACTTGATTAACATAAGATAGTGCCGACTGAGTAGGGTCTAGACTCCAGAATTCAACTCATTTACTCAAACTCAAGGGGACCCTAAACAAGAAAATTATTAGAGAAGAAAGAAAAATTAAATAATTGAAAATGAAATGTCGGAATCATTTTGATTAGTAATCCATAATTTATTCCATTTACTAGTTCTAGTTCTAGATGACGTTAAAAACGGAGGAACGTGCTTGACTGGATAAAAGACGTTTTACATCACTTAAAAATGGGCCTCAAAACGTGCCGCTATTGCCTATTGGTGTTTGCCAAATCAGGCGGCATTCTGAGCCTTTGCTTGGAATCTCAAAACATATACTTCAAATTAAACAATTGTATAACTTTTCGGTTTTTCTTGCCCGTGGCTTTCCCTTTCTTTGTTGCTCAAATATCTTATTCTGAGATAGAAAAGTAACACACGAAAAAGTTCCTAAATTTCGTCTATCGTACATGTCTATGATATGAAGGCAGCTATATTTGACTCTTTTCTATGTACAGTTCCTGTCACGAGGGCTTTTCCGAGACTTGGTAGCAGCTGGACCAGAAAAGAGTTCCTTAAATTCGTCTAACGTGCATAAATCTTACACCACATCGGCGAGGAATGAATGCTTGGTTTCAGTTGTCTGCAAAACTATTGCCAGCCATGACACACCCCAAAGGGACGAGTCAACAGTGGATTGCTCATTAAAGCTGGTTTCCACGGTCCATGAGTTGAAGATGCTTTATTTATTTCGCTCTGTTTTTGTTAAATTTAAAGGGAAAAGCTAAGCATGCAACTACCAAACCAAGACACAAATCCAACGACAAGGAACGATTCTTTTGGCTTGTATAATGCGTCTAGATCCTCTGTTTAATATTATGATGTCTTATTCTGTCCAATAAATCTATCTTAGTCATTTATTTATGTAAGTCTCGCATGTAGCCCGCGTGCTAAGATTTCATGAAACAAAATAAGACAGAATAATATTTAACAAAGATCTGAACTCTCGCATAATCTACCAGCGTACTTCTCTAATAATGTCAGTTTGTCTGTTGGAGGTCCAATTCAAGTGTGAGAGGAGAGGAGGACACGCTATGATTGCGGATACAAGGCATGGTCTTAGTTCACGGTATACAAGTCATTCTACCACTCTATTGCGGATAATAATGGGTGACACAACGTGGATGGCCATTTTCCCCGAGAGTTCCTAGTCGTGGAGAGGGAATCTTGACTGGCAAGACCTGTGACTAGGGAAAAAAAATAAAAATAAAAAACAAATCACACTGCATGTACGTTTTTTGTTTTTTATTAACAAGTTATCGGTATTGTTTGATAATCGGCGTACAGATGTCAACATGATTTAATTAACAAATAATATCAATTATTTATTTGAAAATATTTAGTAAAATATAATGTTTAATATTAGTTATTTATATATAAAATGAAATGAATTAAAAAAAATATAAGAACATAAGTATTATATTTTAATATTTCTTTGAAATTTTAAAGTAATCTTTAAATATTTTTATAAAAATTTAGATAGATAAAAAAGTAAACATTATCATTTTAAAAAATTAAAAAAGAAAACAAACATTGAGTAATTTATGATAACGTTTAAAGACAATCTTCTTTTTATTCCATAATTTCTTATTCTTTAAAGCAAACCACTCTTTGTAAGAGCATTTTTTTTAAACCATCAGATTGAATTTAATCTGTCAACCTAACCGGTTGATTATCAAACATAATTATCAACGTTTTGAATAATCAAACAGTTAAATACTTTTCAATCCAAAAAAAAAAAGAGTTGATTAGTCATTTACCAAACAAGACCCATCTACTTTATAAATTAATTTTTCTAAATTTATGTAGTAATTAGTATAATGATATAATTATATTAAAATTAATAATCTGACATATTTTTATTTTTGTTTTAAAATAAAATTAAAACAAAAAACTAAAAGTCACTGAAAAACCAACTATTGGAATGTACTGATAAAGCGTGATTATCGCAAAGAAGGTTTAAACAAAGTTTCACATTGAATCAAAGTAATTATGACACCATTGAAAAGTTATTTATGCGAGTTTACGTTTTGTGCTCTCCAAAATTTTATTCTTTATTTTATTTTTCATGCGGCTCTACGGATTAAATTAAAAAGGAATATAATAACAGAAATAAAATATAAAATTTTATTAAAAATCTATATATTTCATGATAGGAAAATAAATATCCTCAATCTCTTTTTCTATGATATATTGGATGGTATAAAGTATAAAATTATGTCTCATCCTAAATAATTTTTAGAAATTAAAAAATAAGTGGAATAGAAAAGTGTAAATTATTTAATAATGTAAACACCTGGAGAAAAAAGATTTGATTTCGGACAAAGCTTATGAATCATACAGGAGGCTCCGAGTCCGAGTCGCAATGCCTCTTGACCATAAATTGGATTGAAGCCCATTAGAGATGTCAATATTGAAGGGCAAAACAGGCCTGATGAATTTTAAATTACCTATAACTTGGCCCAGACTAACAAAATTTAGACGCAAAGCAAATATGAAATAACACCAATACCAAAAGAACAAAGTTCATCTTGTATTGGTTAATTTGAGACTTCTCGACATCTTGTAAAGGTCATTAGTTAGTCATTTCGAAGAATATGTAGTAAACCGTAGCTCAGCTCACATAGAGAAAATACATTTATTGCAACAACGATGAGTCAAGAAGATCATAACCATATCATTGAAGTTTAAATACTTTGTTTTAATACCTGATAAGTCTCAAGGCTGTAACAAGATCTAAACAGTCTTTTAACCATCATTTCAAATGAATTACACTCTTCAAATCCTATCAAAGAAAATGTAAAAGCAGTAGCTTATCAAGTCTCTTAGTCTATAAGTGAACAAAACATGCTTCTTAATTATTAGGAAATCAGGATTGGATTGGATCCTGTGCACAGTAAAATAATTATAAAACATATTTTGTATTTTATTTTTTGAAGTCAAGACCACTTAAATTTTATAGCATGATTAACACATAAAACGTAATAAAGCATAAAACACAAATCATAAATCTTATTTTATTTTGAAACTTCATCTTTTTTTTAATCATTTTTTAAATCGACTAATCTAAACTACCATAACTGCACAAGTGTTAGATAACGGTATCTACAAAACATATTAGAAGAACTTTATAACTATTATAGAGAGGTGTTAGACAAGAGGTGCTAGCTCACTTAGAGTCTAAGTCTATTTATAATAGATTTTGGATGTTTTAGTAAAATAATTCAAATTAAATTCTAATTTCAATTAAATTTTAACCAAAATTATAATTAGTTCTAATTAAGTATCAATTAGGCCCAAATAAGATTCAATATGTCATATTAGTCTTTATCTAGTGTTTAATCATAAAATTTCTCAAACTTTATAATCAAGTCTAACTTAATTAAAGCACTATTTCTCTCTTCAACATATTCTTTTTGTGTGACTTATAGGTTTCTAAATATATTGACAATATATACAATTATAACTTTATATCATATTTAGGATTTAATAAATTAAACTCCTTTAATTTATCTTTGATTCTCTAATTAAACAATTTATATCCATATATCAAAATTAGCATTTATTAATACATCATGACCATCCAAATATTATTTTAACTAACCTTTTTGCGCATAACTTTTACATATAATTCAATTCTTTCATCAAACAATGTTTCAATTAGATATAAAGTATGAAAATAATATCTACTTTATTTGAGTCTAATCATATTAGTTCTCTACCATTAGTAATTAATGCAATTAACGACATTTGAAAAATATTTTCAAAATGTTATTCTACCACGGTCAAGGATTTCTTGAATTAACACTAATTGAGAACAATGAAACATTCTTCCCAAGTACTTTAGGATGATAAATCCTACATTAATCACTTAACTACCTCGATATAATTTATGTTATATCTAATAACTGCTGACTGAGTTATCCTTGACTAGAATAGGTATTAAGTAGTATCGAAACATAACAATTTATATATGAGGTAATTTGGTGATTTCAAACCAAAGGATTATTTTTATAATCATCACAGTGAGAATTTTCATAGACATACATGTAATATTTCAAATAGATTTCACATATTGGGTCAATTTAATGAAAATTTTCTCTAGCAACCACTCACAAATTTGTTTAATTATCTCCATACTTTAGTTAATAAGATTTACCACTTCTTTTATAAGGAAGAAATATAACTTATCTTAGCCTATTTATATTTTATTAATATCCAGTCTTAATAATACAATGACTAGGAATAATTTAGAGATAATATATAAATTCAATATGAATCTCATAATTATCATTTCCTCATCATTTCATTTGCAATGTATATTTATCACATGGATTTTATCATATATATCTAAATTTATATAAGATAAAGAATGCCTATAATAATTATATAACTAAATTATACGTAACTAATTGATTGGCTACAGGGTATAAACTAACATTAACACTCCTTGGTAAATGATAGACACATAAGCACACATAAATAGGTTAATTATTATTTTTCTAATTTCCAAAGAGTAATAAAAAAAACTAACATTATTAGAAAGATTAGAACTTGAAATGAA
>JAOQMR010000006.1:18190284-18204922 GCA_027563865.1 Erythroxylum pelleterianum | reverse complement strand
GTACACTTCTCTTATTAATTAAATCCTTATTTAATTTCTAAAAAAAGTAGATTAATCCTTATTTAATTTCTATAAATCACGTAGTTTAAGCATTGAACACAAAAGAAAGTGTGGACGACTATTTTATTGTCTTAGCAAATGGAAACATACCACGTAATCGAGCATAGCCCGTCTCCGCTTCCTTGGATTATCTCCCTCCCCACGCCTGCTTGACGGTGCTTCCTCACTCGGTCACAGTCACATGGTTCCTTGATTGCGTCCCCGTATCTTTCTTTCTCTGTGTCTCTCCAATTAATAAGCATTTTCTTGAACCCTTTTCTCCCCATTCAAAGACAGAATCGTGAAAGGGCACCTCCCACAAGTTTCTTTTGGGGTTGTCATCTTCTCTGTTGCCTTGGTTTTTTGGGGGTGTTGTGGTGTAATATCAGTTGGTTTCTTATAAAATGATCCCGTAAGATTCGTCTCAGGTGCGCTTTTTAAACTGACAGCTTATTTCATTCTTTGCTTATGTTTGTGACTTACTAAAATTCTTCTGGGTTGATAAAAAAATTCAAACCTTACGGCGATTTACTTCCCATTTGAGTCTGATGCTTGGTTTTGTGATTTTTTAAGTTTATGGAGATGTTTTCTTGGTGAATTGTTGTCGGGTTTTGGAAATTTTGGGCTTGGTTTTTCTTTGAGAAGTTTCTGACATTGGGATTGCCTGTTGCGTGATTGAGCTATGAGGGGATGGCGATAGAATTTTAATTAAGCGTATGCCTCTTGAATTCTGAACTACTTAAGTAGTTTCTCCTTTAGGAATTTGCCAAGTTGGATATGCTTGCCGGTATTATCATTTTGAATGAAAGGATTTTAATTGGCTTCACTTTGAAATTTGTAGTTAGTTGACAATAGAGATGGCTACCGTTAGCAAGACTAGAAATATGCTCGAGAAACTAGTAAGAGAAGGATCATTTAAGTGGTTACTTAGCAAGAGAAGTTATTTTGGCAAAGAATTTGAGGAGATGAGAATGTCTTCATCTACTAGCAAGAGTTGGATATCCGAGCTTTCTCCATTTGCTAATATGGTTGTTCGTAGATGCTCAAAGTAAGTTCTGCTACTTATCTTATGTATTCCTTTGTTGTATTTGTCATTGATGTAGCTAGAATTTTTATTTTAATTTACGATTTAGGCTTTTCTGAGAACTTTTTAGCGCATTTATCTGCCATTTTCTCCCTCTTCCATAGGATTTGACAACATCATCGATAAGCATGTGAACTCCTTCTATTTCCCCAATTTTTGTCTCCTTATGCACTATAAGGAAAAATGTGCAGAATCCTTGATATTCCTACACGTGAGCTTCAAAAAAGCTTCAATGAAGAGGCTTTTGACTCCATTAAGCATCAATCTCAGTATGCAAGGAACTTTTTAGAATATTGCTGCTTCAAAGCACTTGCCCTCTGTGTTCAGCAAATGTGTCATCTCACAGACAAGAAGTTTCGACGCTTGACATATGATATGATGTTGGCTTGGGAAACCCCAGCAGCAGCTAGCCAACCTTTACTGAATGCAAGTTCACTTATTTGGTTATCTTGATTATCTTGTTTATTGTTACATTGTTGAATGAGATGCTAAAACTTCATCCATCTTGACATTTGTTGAAAATTTTACTACGCATATTACATATTTCAAAGAATATCTTTATGCACAGTTATATCGCATCCAAGCCCAGCGTATGTACGTGCTTTACGGATATGCATCTTCGCTAAATGCAAGTTCACGCATTTGATTATTGTATCTTGTTCATTGTTACATCGTTGAATGACATGCTAAAACTTTGTCCATCTTGACTTCTGTTGAAAACTGTTCTTCGATGCAAATTACATATTTCAAAGCAGTATCTTTATGTACATTTATATTTCATCTAATGCCAAAATATGTTCATGTTTCATGGATATGCATCTTTGCATAAACATATTGTAATATGGCTAAGTAGAAAGACGAGGATTGAAATATACACACAGTTCTGATACATAAAGAACGCTGTAATATATTCTATTTGTTTATATATATGCCAACCTTAAAAGCCCCTCTTTAACTGTTTGGTGGTTCAGGCTTAAAACTACTAGCAAATAGTTTTATCGTCATAGCCTAGTTATTCATATTTTAGAAATTCATCATTTTGAAACTCACTCAATATATCTCTTGTAATTATCTCCTAGGTTTTTCTAGTTTGTTAGCACTTTCAACGCTAGTTATATTGGGTAGTGTTAGTTTCTCAATTATAAAAACCATATCATTAACTCACCTTGCTTTTGTCGCACATGTGTATGTGCATTCCTGAGAGATGGAGAGAAAGAGAGGCGCCTAGACAAGTGCATTCCTGCTGAATTCAAATGTCTGTGCACTTCTTTGCACATCTTCATTGTGTGAAGGTTATTGTAACTTTTCTTGTCTTTATAGGTAGATGATGAATTGACTGTTGGGATTGAAGCATTCTCTCGAATAGCTCCAGCAGTTCCAGTCATTGCTAATGTGGTTATCAGTGAAAATCTTTTTGAGGTGCTTACTAAGTCCACCGGCAGGCTTCAATTCTCCATATATGACAAGTACCTAGGTGGATTAGAAAGGTGACTTTTGTTATTATCTGAATTATTGTTTGCCTAAATTAAAATTGGTTTCTTGTCTCTTGTTATGTAAATCTTAATTGACTTCTTTTGAATGCCCTTATATCTTTCATTGAAGCTTGGTAGCAAGTTATTGTTCCTTGTTATATCAACAATTATCGAGTGTCGAAAGAATCATTTGGGAAAACATGCTGCAGATTAATCCATGCAATAAGCTTGAAGTTTTTAAGGCATTTTCTGCTAGGTGCTTAATAGTTGGACTGTCTAGGATAAATTTCCTATCCCAATTGGGGAGTAGTTGTTGGATGAACTTCATGGTGCCCAATATTTCATAAAATTAGGTTTAAGGTCGGGATACTTTTAGGTTAGAATGACTTTCGAAGATGTTGAGAAGATTGCCTTCTGAACCCATCATGTCCACTTTGAATTTTTAGTCATGCCATTTGGTCTCACAAATGCACTTTCCACATTTCAATTTTTAATAAATGAGGTATTTTAGTTCCATCTTTGCAAATTCATTTTAGTATTCTTTAATGACATTTTGGTTTATAGTAAAACTTGGTTAGAATACATGCATCATCTGAGGATTGTCTTTGAGCACAATGCCAAGACAATCTCTTCCTCAAACGGTCTAAGTGCTTCTTTGGAGAGGATTAGCTCACATACTTGGGCATTAACGATAAGGGAGTATCAATGGACAACTCCAAAAGTCAAACAATCAAGGAAAGGTCCACTCTTAAATTAGCCATGGCACTACACGACCTCGATTTGATAGGGTATTACCGCAAAGTTGAACAGAAACAATTATGGCACGATGGTTGCTCCATTAACCAATTTACTAAGGAAGAATGCCTTTTATTGGGACAATGAAGCCAAAATGACTTTGGATAACTTGAAGAATGCCTCCTCTCCACTACTCCAGTCTTACAATTACCGAACTTTGATCTTGAGTTTAAAGTAGAATGTGATGCATCTGGGATGGAGATTGGTGTTATTTTACAAAAACAAGGATACCCGATTGTTTTCTTTATTCGAAAACTAACTGATCGACATTTGAAATTGCCGGCCTATGAACAAGAATTGTTCAAGTTACGTAGAAAAGACCATACTTGTGGGGAAGATCATTTGTTATCAAAACTATTATTTGTTATAAAAACTGATCATTAGATCCTAAAACACTTGTTGGAGTAGCGGCTTGTTACTTTTCCCCAACAACATTAGGTTAGTAAGCCACTAGGGTTTGATTTTTGGGTGGATTACAAGGCTGGATCTTTGAATCATGCAGCAAATGCATTGTTTAGGCGTGATGAGGACACTATGCTCCTTTGTGGTATTTCAAGTCTACGAGTCGCCTTGTTAGATAACGATAGGTAAGAGGTAACCAAATCAATAGAGTTGCAAGCATTTGGTTAAAAAACTTCAGTCAAGAAAACAAACTCTAATTAGATTTCATAAATGGACTAGAGATGTTTAAGGGTTGGGTATATCTTCTGACTGGTTCCTCTTTGATTCCCTCCATGATCTGTACTATTCACAACTCCACATATGAAGGTATTTAGAGGACACTCTATCACATTCAAGATGATTTCCACTTGTAAGGAATCAAAGCCTCTATTAGGGAATTTATCCAAAGCTACTCTATTTGTCAACAAAACAAATGGGACAATCTACATCCAACTGGTCTCTTATAGCCCCTTTCAATTCCAACACAGGTATGAGCTGATATTTCCATGGATTTTATAAATGAGCTACTTGAGGTTGGAGGAAAATCAGTCCTTTTTGTAGCAGTGGATTGCTTCTCTAAGTACACTCATTTCATCCTGCTCTCTCACCTGTACAGGCTACTTTTGTTTCTTATGTCTTCTTCACTCAAATTTTTTGTTTGTATGGGTTATTGGAAACTATTGTGAGTGATAGGGACCTAATCCTTATTAATACATTTTGGAAAGAATTGTTTTGATTAAGTGGTACCACTTTAGCCTTTTACTCTACTTATCATCCTCAATTAGATGGTCAAACTGAAGTCGTGAACCGCACTATTGAGATATATCTCTGTTACTTTATCAGGGATAAACTAAGAAAATGGGTTGATTAGCTTCCTTGGGCTGGTATTGTTATAACACTGCCTATAATTCTTCGTTTGGTGTGACATCCTTTTAGGTTATTTGTGGTTGCATTCCTCCTCTCTTGTCCTATGAACCTTGTTCTAGCTGTTTGGAGGAGATTGATTGTTCCTTGCAAAAGAGAGATTTTGTTTTGGCTTAAATACATATTTATTTACAGCAGCTTCTCCAAATGAACAAGCCTATGACCACCATCATTGAGAATTATCGTTTCAACTTGGGGAATTTGTTTGGTTGAAACTGCAACATTATCAACAACGGTCTTTCGGGAAAAGTGTTCTGCATAAACTAACTCCTAAGTTTTATGGCCCATTCAAAGTTTTGCAGCAAATTGGCAAGTTTGTCTATAAGTTGGAACTTCCAGAGCATAGTAAGATTCATGATGTTTCCCACCTTTCATTATGGTGTTTAGGTTTTCCTCCTACCAGTGTTCCTTCCTTTCCACCTTTGAAGGATGGCAAAATTATTCCCAAACCTCAATCCAATTATTTTTTCTCAAGTTAATCGGGGTGTTGTGTAAGTTCTGGTAGAATGGGGAAGCTTATTATTGGATGAAGCTATGTAGGTTTGCTTGATCGAGTTTCGGAAGTCTTTTCCTGAATTCAAGCTTGAGGACAAGCTTTTAGTCGAGGAGAGGAGTAATTTTGTGGATGCATTTATTGGAAAGAAATACAACCACAAATAGTACTAGTATGGGGAGCTATAGTCAAATGATTTCAACTTTCCTATACCTTAGCTAAACTTCAGGATTTCTATTTTAATGTTTTTCTATTAATTAGAAAGTATTTCCTATTTACAAATAACTCTTTTTCTGGGTAGTTTTCTTAAATAAGGATTCTTACCCTTTTGTAGGGGCGGACCATATTCAATAAAGATCATCAATATTTTTAGTCAAGGAACATATAGAGGGGAGTTAGTGATCTCTTACAAATCACCGTTAAAGCTTTCAGAATAGGTATCTCGAAGAACGGAAAAAGTAAGGAAAATCAAGAGGACTATCCCGCTAACCAACCTGTGATGAGATCCTATTTGCGGGCTCATAACAATTATTTGTTTTCTTAAATATGTCTTGTGAAGCTGAGGGCCTAATATGAGGAACTCAACTTGTTTTCCTTCTTGTTCTAATGTTCTCTGTTTGCTGGTTATCACTTATTTCCCTGCACATCTTTTATTTACGCTCAGTATGTATCTAGAGAAATTATTGTTTTTGTTTTGAATATGCTTCTTTACAGCGCAATAAGAAGGATGACAACCCAATCAGACTCATCACTTCTTTCTGCAATTCGGTCTTCTAGAAGAGAAAAGATTCTAGAAGTGGATGGAAAGGTCACCACTCAGCCAGTTCTTGAACATGTAGGAATATCTACTTGGCCAGGTAAATTAATTAAAATTTATTCAGTTTGCGTCAACTTTTCCAAGTATTGTTTTCACTCTGAAGCACTAATGCAAAGAAATAGATCCAGAAGAGCTTTAGTACAAAATCTTGTTAATTTCAATTTGCAGAATTTTCCAATATATCAAGGTTTTCTAACATAAAATTATACTCTCAGGTCGTCTGACTCTCACAGATCATGCACTATACTTTGAAGCTCTCCGTGTTGTATCGTTTGACAAGCCTAAAATGTATGACTTGTCGGATGAATTAAAGCAGGTTGTCAAGCCTGAACTAACTGGACCATGGGGAACTCGACTTTTTGACAAGGCGGTGTACTATAAATCTATTTCCTTGTAAGGCATGACTCAGATTTCCTGTATATGCACTATGAACTATATATATTTATATAGGATATATATTAGAAGTTTGATCTCACTTCTGTAAAATTCTGAACAACTGAAAGGTGCATCTTAGAACTTTAATAGTTTTTAACCTTTTAGATTTATTTCATAGATCAGAACCAGTTGTAATGGAGTTCCCTCAGCTTAAAGGGCATGCACGTCGTGATTACTGGTTAGCGATTATCCGGGAAGTTTTATATGCCCACAGATACATAAATAAATTTCACATCACTGGAGCTGCACGGGATGAAGCTCTTCTAAAGGCTGTACTTGGCATTTTGCGACTACAAGCCATTCAAGACATTAGCTTGTTGAATTCTGCTTGCTACGAAACTCTTCTCATGTTTAATCTATGTGATCAACTTCCTGGTGGAGATTTGATACTAGAAACGCTTGCAAACATGTCCTGTACGAGGGAATTAGACAGTACTAACAACTATACTGCTGTGAATGGAATGTATTCCGTGTCAGCCTTGACCATGGTCTCTAATTTAGGACTTGTGTTTGGAACGAGTTTGAGTGCTCCATACGGGACCAGTTTTGCAGTGGGTGAGATAGCTGTGGGGGAAATTAGCGTGCTGGAAAGAGCAGTTAAAGATTCTAGAAATGATTACAAGAAGGTGGTTCTTGCGCGAGAGACAGTAGATAGAGTTAAAGTAGATGGTGTTGACACCAATGTAGCTGTAATGAAGGTAATGCTAGCAATTACAGCACTTTGTTGGGGTTAAATTTAGGCAGGAAATAGTTGAAGGACTAAGGTGAAGAGAGAGAGAGTGTTGTTCTCATTTTTCATGTTGGGCATGTTATACAATTTGGTAGAGTGAAAAAAAAGTTAGGAGTAAAAATTCTGATACATGTTAAGTTATAGTTGTGTTCTTTAAAGTCAAGAAAGGATGAGGATGTGAGGCTAAGTCAGCATTCCATGTTTTGCTTTCTCTTTCTATCTCGTTCCTATTATTTGGTATCTAAAAGCTTGTGGACTGGGAGGAAAAGTTTCATTGGACTTTCTTTTCATTTTACCTCTAGTATCCAAACAAAGAAAACAAACAAACATTGGACATTTCTCTATTAAGCATGGGAAACATTTTGTATGTAAATGACCCCCCACCCCCCTATCCCTCTTATTTGCTTGGTTGCTTGAATTGTATTACGCTGCATATTTGCTTGAAAAATGAAGTTTTCATCCGCAGTTACAGTAGCACTTGTTTTTTTTCCTATAACGTAGACAAATCCAGTGTAGTATAGTTGGAATGTAAAAGTTATCCTCCAATCCAGTGTAGACAAATCATTCGTATTGCTAACTGTGCTTTGTAGTACATAACCCCGGGTATGTTCCTAACTGTCTGCTGTTTCTACAGGGATTGCTTTTCCCAGTTTTGGAGGCTGTGAAGTTACTTCTCTCCTTAGTATATTGGAATGATTCTAGGAAGTCTTTGTTGTTCTGTTTGGTTTTCGGTTATGTAATTTGGAGGTGAGACTCGTATCTCATATTATAAGGATTGGTGGTCGCCTGATGCAGAAAATAGCAAATACATGTTTAAATCATATTCTAATGCTTGAATTAAGAGATGAAAGTCCTCAAATGAAGTCCTTTCTGTTTATTTATATATATATATAATAGATAGATAGATAGATAGATAAACTGATAATGTTCCATTCCAAGGACTTATGGGATGTGGCTTTTTAGGGGATGGCTGGGTTATGCTTTTGGAATAGCTGTCCTATTTTTGGCGATCTTTATGATGATTACTCGATGGCGTAACCAAGGAAGACCTGTTGATGCACTTAAGGTGACGGCACCACCACTCATGAACACAATGGAGCGACTTTTGGCTGTGCAAAATGCAATATCCCAAGTTGAACAGCTCATAAAGGACGGAAATATTTTCCTACTCAAGTTACGTGCCTTGTTGCTGTCTATTTTTCCTCAGGTTTCGTTCTGTCTTTTTCCCTGAACACTTGTAAATATGTGTGTGTTTGTGTGTGTGTGTGTGAATGTACATACATGTAATATTTCTTCTTAGTCGACATAGTACATCAAAAGCATGTTGACTATCCACCTATGCTCTAATTAAATAGTAAATCAATGAAATGGCTGATGTTGTTATTTGACTTTGAGATGACCAGGCAACTGAGAAATTGGCGATTACCCTTACATTAATGGCTTTGGTCCTGGCTTTCATACCTATCAAGAATATAATACTGCTCACTTTCTTGGAGACATTTACGAGATATTCGCCTCTAAGGAGAGGAAGTGCAGAGAGACGGGCAAGGAGATTAAGAGATTGGTGGTGTAGCGTTCCTGCGGCTCCTGTACTTCTCCAAAGACAAAAGGAAGTGAAAAAGAAGTAACTGCGTCAATTTTCTCACCAACATCAGAAATTCAGTGCGCCCTTCATAAAATGACAAGACACATCCTGGCATTTCCATTTCTTTTTTGTTTTATTTTGTGCAGGATTGAAGATTAGCAAACATAGTGAAACGCAGAGCATGTAATAGAAAATTTGCTAGTTTATATGTAAGCAAAAGAAACATTATTGCCTTCTGGAGCAGAACATAAACTGTTGTCTTCTCTAGGATATCACAATTCAATCCAAATTTGTACTCAATCTCAACCAAGAAGAGCGCAAGATATCAAAAACAACCTTCCTTACCTTTTGGCTTTCCATTTTTCTCTCTTTTCCTCCCTCTCTATCTTTTTTTTTGCCTCCCTGTATAAGACTCTAATTAACCACACGAATGAACACAATTTTATTGGTGGAGATCTATTTCTGAAAACAGAAAGAGATCAAAGAATAGCTACGGCGACACCTATTGGACACTCCAAAATGGAAAATATACCAAAAAATGTAATCGAAACCCAAAAGCCATGCTTGGAAAAAAATTGGAGAAGGATTACTCATTCATTCCCTCCACGGTAGAAGATGATGAAATGGAGGCTCTGATATTAGGTGCAGAACTGAAAAACAGGGGATCGGTATAGTTGTAAAATGGCTGGTGGGGGCAGAAAAAACCAGCTGAAGTTGGTGTAAACGAGGGGATATTAGTCATATAACGATTAGGGGGCTCAAAAATTGGAGGAACGAAGCAAGAATTCACTTGTCCGTCGCCTATGCTCCCACTATTCTCATCGGTGATCACCGACGACGACTCATTATCATCATTCCTGGCAATCCTCCCGTTCTTATTGATTTCCTCGTCATTACCCTTTTCTAGTTTCCCCCTTTCCGTCACAGATTCATCGTCGTCGGACCGAGAAAACCCTGTCAGCTTCTGCACCAGTGCCATAAAATCTTTAGGGTGTGTGTGGATGATCTTTGGAGAATGTGTGTATATGATCACGGGGTGACGTTGCAACGTCTTGCTGGAGCCAGTGACGCCAAGGGAAGAGGTGACGGAGGAGGAAGACGACGACGTCAGGGAGGAGGATGGGGACGACGATGATTTCTTATTGATCATGTACGAGCCTTTGTTCACCTTCAGTGTAGGTGTGCTAAGGCCACCGTTGGTGTTTGCATGGCTGTCATGAAAATGCGTGGGACTCATAGTGGTGATGTTTCTGGTACTCTGTGTTTGGAAAAAAACACACAAGATTGGTGTTTCTTTAAGAAAGAGGCCGTAAGATCACGCAAGAAACAGGAAACATCAACATGGGCAAGTCTGAACAAGGTAAAAATTTGGAAATTCTGGTAAAAGATAGCAAATTTTGGGACCTTAAATTGAGGATGATGATGGTGATGGTGGAAGGAAGAGAAAAATGGAGATTGGGGTGTGTATTGTATATAGCATGGGGGTTATGAGGGAAGTCCACAAGGACTGAAACAGTTTTGCCCACTTGGATGATGCCACGTGGAATTTACAAGTTATAGGACTTTTCATTTTGGGAAAAACGAAACATATTCTTTTTCAAAATTTTCTATTTTGATATTTGAAATTGGTGGCGCTGCCAGGTATGGTGGCCGTTGCAAGTGAAACGATGACGTGGGAAGAGGAGAGGGGTTGTCGGGAAACAGTTGGGCATGTGGCGTTGTGAGCGGAGATATCGGTTGGGCAGTGGCGGCGCTTTTGGCGGGAAATTAAGTTTGTTTTTTCTTTATCGTTTACGTGTAAAAATATGGGTAGGAGGCCCAAGGTTTTTTTAGCTTCTATAATTTTTTATTTTCTTTTCTTTTTATGCACGTGACTTGCACGCTCATCCATTCCCACATCTTCCTGTTTCGGTTTGCTTTAATTAATGTTTTAAAATTTACACACGACATTGTAAGGTTAAAGAAAAAGTTTTAAGTTCCAAAAGTTCGAAGAATATTAATCCGATATAAAACCAGTATGTAATAAATAAAAAGTAAAAATTATAAGGACAAAGAATACATATTAATATATAATAAATCTAATAATTTAGAATAAGATTAAATCTAACATAAATTTTTAAATAATAATAATAATAATTTTATTCTATATTATCATTTATTTAATGACTCATCAAAGTTTAAGTATATTTAAAAAAAGTCAATAAAAAATATCCTAACTTTTTTCAATATCTTTTAAACATATCTTTTTATAGTTTAAATATTATTTTAAACATATGCTTAAATTATCTTAAACAAAATTACTTATATACACTAATTAACAATTAAATTTAATAAACAAATTCATGATAAAAATAATAATTTAAAAATTTTCAATTAAATATGAAGAGATAAATAAAGAACCTAAATTTTGACAAATATAATTTATTGGCAAGATTAAATAAATTAAGTATTTTTAAAGATTAAAATGGTAAATTATTTTTAACAATAATAATTTAAAATAAAATTTTAAATAAAAATATAATGAGATAAATAAAGAATATAAAATTTGAAAAATATAATTTATTAAAAATTCAAAAGATTCATGAAGTATACCCATTAAATCTCAACTTTCTAACAACCAAAACTCAAAAACTGGTTTTGGACGAAATTACAGATCCTTAGTTTCAGTAAATCAATTCCCTACTTGTTTTATTAAATATTTTATATATATTTATATGAACTATATAAATATAAATATGCGGATAAAATCTCACAAAATAAGGTAAAAATAGACTATCTAAAATAGATGATTTGTTCCCGTTTCAGACGAGGACGAAATTCGTAGTCGGTCCAACATGCAGAGTGAGTCCTGCATGTTCATATGGTTAATAGTTAGTTAAAGAAGAAAGGGACAGATTTTTTAAACACTACCTGTAATCACATAATCCTTTTTTTTTAATATGTTTTGTTTGCAATAAACAAATTTCTTCACTAATACTTTCATTGTAGGACTAAATTGTTAAAGCCCTTTCGAAATTTTTCTCCCAAAATTTTATTGTTAACTAATAAGAAGTATGTTAATCTCTTTGCTTGTGAAAATTAAATTATTAATAATTTTAATCAATAACATTGTTTTATTTAAGCAGGTGTTTGAACTTATTGTCGTAAATATTATAAATAAATGTTATGTGAATTATAATTATTTTATTTAAGAAGATTATGAATAAAAGTAGTTGACTTTTTACAATGGTATTGACAAATTCTATATAACTTATTAAATTTGAGTTTATTACAAAAGTTAGAATATTTGACGATATAAGTATATAAGAATTTAAGAAAAACATAAAAATGATAGGTAAAGCTTATATACTGATGTATGCTAGTCATACATTACTTTTATACTATTCTACTTGTCTTTTGGATAATTTTTGAGGATTTGGTAAACGTTTTTTATTTAATGTCTTATTTCTAAATATTTAAATA
The DNA here is from genome assembly GCA_027563865.1 of Erythroxylum pelleterianum. Taxonomy (NCBI): domain Eukaryota; kingdom Viridiplantae; phylum Streptophyta; class Magnoliopsida; order Malpighiales; family Erythroxylaceae; genus Erythroxylum; species Erythroxylum pelleterianum. Next base: position 18,192,645 of record JAOQMR010000006.1, on the reverse strand, counting down.
AGATGAACAAATTTGGAGGAGAATTGGACAAAGACCCTTGACTACGGCACTTACATGTCATCTTGATAGGGCTGTGTTCCAAAGTGTTTCCTTATATCTCTCCGTCACAGCCTACATACCCTCATATTACCCCTTGAATCAAGAAATACAATACTTACATGTTCGTACGTAGGCACCATACTTAGGGACGGAGCCAGATTTAATTCTAAGGAGGAGTCGGGTGTCAACATTTAAATGCAAAAAAATAATACAATGGCGAAGGAGGGTTGTGCGTGCAGAGTTGAAGAGAAGAGACGATAGAAATTTTTTTTTAAAGGAGGACCACTTATATTTGTAATTTTAAAAATGTTAATTATATAAGTAATTTTAAAAAAAATATATTTGAAAAGGCCCCCTTCCCTATAACATGGCTCCGTCTCTGACCATACTGGCGTTGAAGATTTTCAAAGAAATTATAGAACAACATGGCCTGCTACATGATCCTATATTAAAAATTATGGCTTTAGATTTAAAGAAAAGAAAAGAAATTTTCGGGCAACAGAAGAGCAGGAAAGTAGTAAGAAGTCATTTGGAAGTCGTTCTACAATAGTGATCAAGATAAAAGCAATCTAGGAAGATAGAAAAAATTTCAACAAGAATTCATTAAAGATTCAAGACTCATCCCAATGATCTCTTTTATTTTTTTTCTTTCTTATTATTTAGTTGTTATTCTTTTTTTATTATGAACCAAATAGGTTATATATTTAGGTGGGATAGATCATAGGATTTATGTTTTGAATTGATCTTTAGGTTTAATTAAATTGAAATTTTCTTGAGATTTATTCATATTTTTATAATTGATTGAATTAAAAGAACGAATGTATAAGATTTGATTATTTGATTCATACATCAAGATTGAGATGTATGGTTAGATCATAGCGGAGGGAAAGAAGGTAACATGAGTTATAAGAGAAAGTTGCAAGATCTTCCTAAGTTAAGGTAAAATCTATCCAGAAAATTTATAAAAGGGATTTCAATTAATTAGTCTAAGAATATGAGTTGTATGTCTCGAAAAAGAATATAATTTACGTTAGGAAATCTAGCTAGTCCAGAAAACTAGAATCATTCGATGAGTTATGATGAAATTGAAAACAACAAAGTCTTGGAAGAAACCTCACCTAAATCTAGTTTATTTATAGGTTAGTTTATTCTTGACTCTTGCTTTGTTTCGTTGTTTAGATTTTTTATTTATTTTACTTTCTTATTCAATGGTAATTTTTGGTCTAAGATATTAAGTTTGTGAATACTTAGTGATTAACCGATAGTCTTTTATAAGTTTGACCTGTACTTACTTGTGCTAACTACAGTCATACTACACACTTGTAGTAAAAAAACATAAACAAAATTTTGGTACTGTTACCAGAGATTAGGCATTGTTATTGATAGGTTCGCAAACATATTAGACTAAGCTTTTTGTTTTGTTTTGCTCTAGTTTCATTATTATTTATTAAATTTTTTGTATGAATAAATCTATTTCAATTAAAATGAGTTCATTGCAAACTTAGAAATAAGTTAGATATAAATTATTTGAATTAGGATCAAACTTAATAGCAGAATTGACAAATCGATAAAACAATTTTAGTACCTTTAACTTGAATAATATCGGTAGATAATTCTAAGATTAGTTATTAGTAGTTTCAAGTGAGTTATTAACATACGATAGAATTTTTCGCGGTCTAATAATCAACAATAAAAGGTTAATTATTTAAAGGTTTTTAAGGAGATACATAATTTAGACACCAATTCTTGAAAAGGTAATTACTAATAATCACTGTCTTTGTGGAATTGACTCGTAAGTATAGCTCCGCTTTGTGCTTAAGATTAACCCAAAATTGACAATTAAAATTATTCAATCATTTGAACTCTCCGTAGTTTTTGTGTACAGTTCTGACCATGTTTTTCAAAGATATAAGTTAAAGGAACAACTGAAAAGAATTTACTCCTAGGCTCGATCCCCTTGGATTTGTTAAGGGATTTCCATAGTAGTTTATATGAATTAGAAGCATATGGCAACGCATGCTTAAGAAACTTTAATATGAACTTCAGAGATTGTGTAAGGGATATAGAAGTTATTGAGCTCAAATATGAAGAGAAATTCTTCACTTGAAAGAAGCAAAGTGAAAAATGGCTCATTACACAGAAACTTGATGGGGATATGGTCAGTGGCCTTTGGTTACTATACTTCCCAGAGAGTAAAGCTTCATATGGCCTATCCTTAATTCTCTAATAACTACTATCTCATTGTAATCTAGAATTTCTTCATGAGTTGGCACAAGACAACTCCATTCCACTTCAACAATTATCTCTTAAACTTGGCAAGAT
>JAOQMR010000006.1:18160464-18176363 GCA_027563865.1 Erythroxylum pelleterianum | reverse complement strand
TATATTATTGATTATAATAGAGGATCCCTACTGCTATTACAAGGTGATTCTACTGAACACCTTTCCTTCCAGAGCTGAATATAGCTCCTCAGAGAGAATACATTCTCTCTGTCTATAATATCACTCTTCTCTCTTCTTTCTATCGGAATGACCCCCCTCTCCTCTCTCTCTGCCCCCTCTTAACTACCCCTCCTTACATTCTGTTATATTCCCACCCTTGTGGCCATTCAGCCCCCACACTACTAACTAACTCTAGCTGCTTAACATCATTCCTCTCAGCCACCTCTTTCTTTCTCCTCGAGTACACACTCCATATCCTAGGCTTATTGTTATTGGTCCTAACATTGCTCCCTTCCAAAAGAGCAGCCTTGTCCCCAGGGCTGAAATGAGGAAATTGACTCCGAAGAACAAATTTGTCTTCCCATGTAGCATTCTCCATTGGTTTACCCTTCCATTGAACTAACCATTGATGAGTTGAGTGTCCAGCCTTGGTAATCACTCTGCTAGCTAGTACAGTTTCAGGTTCGACAACATCCTCTAATTCCACTTCCATTCCTTCTGGCAAGGTTTCCTCAACAGTGTAGTGTCCCACAACCTTGTTTAGTTGAGACACATGAATAACTGGATGAACTCTAGAATGTAGTGGAAGTTTAAGTTTATATGGTACAGATCCATATTTTTCCAGAATTTGGAAAGGACCAAAGTATCTGGCCGCTAGTTTTTGATTTATTCGTCGGGCCATTGTAAGTTGTTTATGAGGGCGGAGCTTAAGAAATACCCATTCTCCCACTTGGAAGGATAACGAATTCCTTTTCCTATCTGCATACTTCTTCATCTGATCTTGAGCTCTGTGGAGATTGTATTTGTGCTGATGCAAAGCCTCATCTCTATCCACCAACTCTCTAGTCACTGCCTCTACCTTAGTTTCTCCTTGCAAATACCGAACCAGTGTTGGAGGTTTCCTTTCGTAAACCAGTTCAAAAGGTGTGGAACCCGTAGACACATGGAAAATAGTATTGTACCATAGTTCTGCCCATAAAATCCAATAAGACCAATGTTTAGGTTGTTCAGAAGCAAAACACCTCAAATAGGTTTCTGAACATCTGTTGAGAACTTCAGTTTGTCCATCCGTTTCTGGATGATAGGACGAGCTCATTTTAAGCATAGTACCTTGTAGTCGAAACAATTCCCTCCAAAAATAACTCTCAAACAAAGGATCATGATCACTTATGATTGATAATGGAACTCCATGTAGATGTACTACCTCCTTTACAAACACTTCAACCACACTTTTAGCAGTATACAGATGCTTCAATAGAATGAAGTGACCGTATTTAGATAACCTATCCACCACAACCAGTACTGCTTCATATCCTTTAGACCTAGGAAGTCCTGTGATGAAATCCATTGAGATATCTTCCCAAATCTGGTTAGGAATTGGTAAGGGTTGCAACAGACCCCCAGGAGATGTGGCAACATATTTCTCCCTTTGACATGTGTCACAAGACTTAACAAAGTCTTGAATGGACTTTTTTATACCAATCTAATAAAGATTTCTTGCGATCCTCCTATAGGTGCGTAGAAAACCTGAATGGCCTCCTATAGGTGAAGAATGAAACTCTTTTAGGAGTAAAGGAATGAAAGTGGATTGAGCTGAAATCACTAACCTTCCCTTATACAAGAGAACTCCTTGGTTCCGTAGAAACCCTTTCCTCGAAGCTGGATTTTGCTGTAATTCCTTTATAATACCACTTAAAATAGGATCTTTGTCCACCTCCTGCTGAAGGATTTGACTATCAACCCACAATGGATAAGAAACAATGCTCTTCAAATCACCTTCTTCATAAATCTGTGACAAAGCATCAGCAGCTTTGTTTTCTGGACCCAATTTATAAATGACCTCAAAATGATACCCAAGTAGCTTAGCCATCCAGCAATAGTGGATACCCTTTGTTGCAGCAAATGGTGGAGACTTTTTTGGTCTGAATAAACCACAGAGGGTCTGCTCAACAAATAATGACGCCAATGATGTACTGCTAATACCAATGCCATTAGTTCCTTCTCATAAGCCGATTTAGAGAGATTTCCTTCATATAAGGCTTTGCTGAAGTATGCAATCGGTCTTCTATTTTGCATCAATACCGCACCTACCCTATTGCCCGAAGCATCACATTCCACCTCGAAGGATTGGCAAAATTTTGGAAGAGCTAATACCGGAGATGTAGTTAGTGCCTTCTTCAAGGATTCAAAGGACTTTAAGGTTGCTAAGTTCCAATGAAACCCATCTTTCTTTGTTAGTTTGGTAAGAGGTTTTGGCTATCTTACTATAGTTCATAATGAACTTTCAGTAGTATCCTGTCAACCCAAGGAATCCCCTCACCCCCTTCACATTACGAGGAATTGGCCAATTCACCACACTTGAAACCTTGGTTGGATCCACCGCTACCCCTTGTTCAGAGATAACATGATCCAAATATGCTACTGTTCTTCTTCCAAAATTGCATTTATGCTTATTAACCACAAAGTTATTTTCTTTTAAGACCTCCAAGACATTTGTTAAGTGTAAAAGATGGGTATCCCAATCAGCACTATATATTAGAATGTAATAAAAAAAACCATAACAAAGCTCCTAAGGAAAGTGTTAAACCCCCTATTACCAAGGTTTATTCTAGAAGAGGGAAGGAAAGGGTAACAGAGTAATGTACCACTTTCTGTTATAGGCAGGTATTACGTGCATGTGGGAGGGGAGAGAATAGGTGAGTTGGTTGCATGACTGACGTAAGAAGTCAGTTAGTATAAGTAAGGTAATGATTGGGAGGAATAGGTAGGAAAATACTAGCATATACTGTGAGCCTTAGGCTGGAGAGAGCAGCACTCTCGAAGTTGGATGCATACTACTTGTAACTTGATAGAATTTTTCATTACACATTAATAAAATTTTGAAAGGAAACTCTCAGCTAATCGAGAGTTCTATCACTAGTATCAGAGCATCACAATGGCTAATAAGAAGGGGGATAATCAAATGGATGGGATTGAGAAGGAAATAGAGAACTTACGGGAAGATTTCCAAAAGCATTTTGAGCTTTTGAGGGAAGAACGAAGACTAGAGAAGGAAACATTGCAACAAAGTTGGGAGCAGTCCCAGTTCGAGGTGAAGGAGTTGCGTGAGATGATGAAGCAATTTGTGAGCTACCGAGAAGCCATAAAGAGTGGGAAGAATTCGGGCAACACGAGCAAGGAGGCGGAACCACGTGTGGACAAGGGAAAGGGGCCGATGGAACAGGGCTGGAATGCTGGGCCAGCCGCAGGGGTCGAACAAGCAAAAGGATTCCGGCGATACCCTCCAGAGGTCATCGGTCGGAATGCTTCTTCCCGGGAGTATGGATGGCATAATGCGGCCTTCCAGGACCAGTTGCATGGGTGGGCGCAGCAAGGGCGAGACTGAAGGGGACCATCGGAGGGAGGAGAGCGTGAACGTGAGCCACCGGGGGAAGGATGGAGGGACGGTTCCGACGATCAGCCACTTGGGTTCGCACGACCAGGGGAGCCTCGGCGTGACTGTCGTACGAGGAGGGTGGAGATGCCGGTGTTCGACGGGGAAGATCCCGATGGGTGGATCTATCGGGTAGAACGTTTCTTCTCAATGGGACGCTTCAGCGAGAGGGAGAAAATGGAGCTGGTGTCGATGAGCATGGAGAAGAAGGCCTTGTCGTGGTTTAGGTGGGTGGAGGGCCGACGTCCGATCAGATCGTGGGAGGAGTGTAAGGGCCTTCTGGTGGAAAAGTTTCGACCCATACAGGAGGGCACCTTGTGTCAACGTCTGTTGGCCACCAAACAGACGGGGACGGTAGCTGAATATATTGGAAAATTTGAAGAGTTAGCTGCTCCCTTACTAGAATTACTCGATGAGGTGCTGGAGAGTGCGTTTCTAAATGGCCTGTCAAAGGAAATCCGGGTGGAGCTTTTACTTGCTAATCCTAGGAGCTTGGGACGGATGATGTCATTGGCACAACAGATCGAGGAGAAGAATAAAATACTCGGGCGTGATAAAGGAATCAAGACCATGGGGTGTTCTAGAACCAGTGGCTATGGGGGATATAAAACGTGGAATATAGCTGGGAACAATGAGAAAATTGGGATGACACCTGGAAGGGCCACTACCACCGACAGAGGGGATGGGAAATTTAAACGCCTTACATTCAGTGAGCTGCAAGAGAAGAGGAGACGGGGGTTATGCTTCAAATGCGATGAGAAGTATACTCAGGGCCATCAGTGCAAAATGATAGAATTGCAGGTGATCACGGTCCTAGATGAAGAGTTGGAATTGGATACTGTGGAGAGTGTTGAAGAGGAAGAGGAGCAAGAAGTGGAACTACAGAAGGTGGAACTAGCAGCAGGGTCGGTAGCTGGGTTAACCTTGCCCAAGACAATGAAGGTGGTAGGTGAATTAGAAGGGGAGACAGTAGTAGTCCTTATTGACAGTGGAGCCACCCACAATTTCATTTCCAAGGATTTAACATTGAAATGGAGCTCCAATTGGGATCTCACTGGTAAGTATGAAATTGTAGTTGGAAATGGAGAGAAGGTAGCAGGGAATGGAGTTTATAGGAGGCTGAAGTTAAGGGTACAGGAGCTGGAAATTTGTGAAGATTTTCTACCAATGAAATTGGGCAGCGTAGATGTAGTTTTGGGAATAAAATGGCTGAAGACACTTGGGGATGTCCTATGTAATTGGTGTGCCTTGACTATGAAAATCAGAATGGGGGGAACAGAAATCATTATCAAAGGGGATCCAATCTTGTCGAAGTCTATGGTGAGTTCCAAATCCATTGGCAAGGATCTCAAAGAAGGGGATTCGGTGTATTTGTTGCAGATGGAAGAACCAAGGGAGGATCTGGTGGGGATGATTCGGCTAGAGGATCCTGAAATTAGCAGTATATTGGAGGAGTTTGAAGAGGTGTTTCAATGGCCACAAACTCTACCACCAAAAAGAGGGAAGGAACACCACATCCACCTAGTCGAAGGAGAAGGGCCAGTAAGAGTTCGACCTTATAAATACCCTCATTTTCAAAAGAATGAAATTGAGAGACTAGTTAAAGAGATGTTGGAATCAGGTGTCATTCAACCCAGCACCTCACCATATGCTAGTCCTGTTCTGCTGGTCAAGAAAAAGGATGGAGGGTGGCGTTTTTGTGTGGATTATCGGGCTCTTAACAAGGCTACTTTTAGTGACAAATTTCCAATACCTATAATAGAGGAGTTGATGGATGAGTTAAGTGGGGCAGTGATTTTTCGAAGATCGATTTAAGGATGAGGGAAGAGGACATTGAGAAAACCGCTTTTCGAACTCATGAAGGGCATTACGAATTTGTAGTAATGCCCTTCGGATTGACAAATTCCCCAGCCACTTTTCAATCCGTGATGAATCAAATTTTTAAACTCCATCTCCGAAAGTTCATACTAGTGTTTTTTGATGATATTCTAATTTACAGCAGAAGTAAGGAGGAGCATCTAAGACATTTAAGGGTGACTTTGAGCATTTTGAAGGAGCAGTGTGTTTTCGGTCAGCCTCATTTAGAATATCTGGGCCACATTGTTTCAGCACAAGGAGTTGCAGCAGACTAGTCCAAGATTGAAGCTATGTTGAAGTGGCCTAAACCAGAAACTTTGAAGGAGTTGAGGGGATTCTTGGGGCTAACCGAGTATTACCGAAAATTTGTGAGAGGGTACAGCCACATTGCATGGCCGTTGACCCAGCTGCTCAAGAAGAACAACTTCAAGTGGACAGTGGAGGCAGAAGAGGCTTTCAAGAACTTAAAACAGGCCATGACCACTGTACCTGTTCTTGCTTTGCCTGATTTCAACCAACCTTTTGTTTTGGAGACGGATGCTTCAACTTCTGGGGTAGGAGTAGTGCTGATGCAAAATAACCAACCTATTGCTTATTATAGTCAGTCATTCTCAGCAGAAAGGAAGGGGCAATCTGCTTATGAAAGGGAGCTAATGGCAATTGTGTTGGCTGTTCGAAAATGGAGATCTTACCTCCTAGGCCATAAATTTGTCATCCGGACTGATCAGAAACCATTAAAGTTTCTGTTGGAACAGCAAGAGATTCATCCCGACTATCAAAAATGGCTCACCAAACTGTTGGGTTTCGACTTCGTCCTTGAATACAAACCAGGAAGGGAAAATAAGGTGGCTGATGCTCTATCAAGAGTTCAGTTCCAGGGGGAGGTGGGGACTGTAATGGCTTGCAAAACCATCAATATGGATGTAATTTGGAGGGAGATAGAGTCCGATAAGAAGCTGAAGGAGTTAGCTGAAGCTGTCAGCAAGGATCCTGGGTTCAGACCACCATATACGGTGAAACAAGGCCGACTCTACTACAAAGACAGATTGGTAATCTCTAATACTTCTGCCTTGATACCTAACATTATGAGGGATAGCCATGAGAGTCATTTGGGAGGACATGGAGGCCCATTGAAAACTTATAAACGCATCTCTAGAGAGCTGTATTGGGAAGGCATGAAGAGGGAAATTTATAGATTTGTGGCAGCTTGCTTAACTTGCCAGCAGAATAAATATCTCACATTATCACCAGCAGGGCTATTGCAGCCTCTTGCCATTCCAATTCAGGTATGGGATGACATAACTATGGATTTTATTGAAGGACTCCCTAAGTTCCTTGGATATGCATCTATCTTAGTGGCGGTGGATAGGTTGAGTAAGTATGCTCACTTCTTACCCCTGAAACACCCCTACACGACACAATTAGTGGCTGAGGTGTTTATCAAAGATGTTGCGAGGCAATGTTAAACCCCTAATTACCAAGGTTTATTCTAGAAGAGGGAAGGAAAGGGTAACAGAGTAATGTACCACTTTCTGTTATAGGCAGGTATTACGTGCATGTGGGAGGGGAGAGAATAGGTAAGTTGGTTGCATGGCTGACATAAGAAGTCAGTCAGTATAAATAAGGTAATGATTGGGAGGAATAGGTAGGCAAATACTAGCATATACTGTGAGCCTTAGGCTGGAGAGAGCAACACTCTCGAAGTTGGCTGCATACTACTTGTAACTTGACAGAATTTGTCATTACACAATAAAATTCTGAAAGGAAACTCTCAGCTAATCGAGAGTTCTATCAGAAAGGTCTGAAAATATCCTTCATAACTGACTGAAATGTTGCTGGTGCGTTGGTCAATCTGAATGGCATTACTAGGAATTCATAGTGACCATCGTGTGTTCGGAAGGCCGTTTTATGGATGTCCTCACTTTTGACCCTAATTTGATGATACCCGGATTTGAGATCTAATTTAGAGAAGAATCCTGCACCATGAAGCTCATCTAATAATTCGTTCACCATTGGAATAGGGTACTTGTTTGGTACGGTGACCTTATTTAGCGTTCTATAATCGACACATATTCTCCATGAGGCATCTTTCTTCTTGACTAAGATTACCAAGCTGGAATAGGCGGTAGAACTAGGGTGAATGATCCCCATTTGCAACATTTGCTGCACCTGCCTTTCAATCTCATCTTTGTGATGGTGTAGATACTTGTACGGTCTCACACTAATAGGACCTTGCCCCTGCTGCAAAACAATAGTATGTGAGTGATTCCTTTCAGTAGGTAGCCCTTGCACCTCTTGGAATGCCTCCGGGAATTTGTTCAACACCTGGTTCAGCTCCCCATCCTCTTTTCTGGTAAGCTGAATTTGTTGCTCCTCCATTATAGCTACTGCTTCAATTGATAGGAAATTACCACTTAAGATAGCAAGAAGACCGTGTAAGGACACTGAATCTTCAGGGTACACACTGCCTCTCCTCGGTGTGGCCTGGAGTTCTGCATTGCCACATAGCTGCACCTTTTGTCCCTCATGTTGGAATTGCATGGTCATCTCCTTCTAGTCGACTATGACCTTTCCTAATGTTTGTAACCAAGCAACCCCTAGGATCACGTCCATTCCTCCTAAATCCAGAACATAAGCATCAATCTTCCAATCTATTTCTCCCACCCGAAACTCTAGCTTAATATGCTAGAGATAGTGTATATTATTGATTATAATAGAGGATCCCTACTACTATTACAAGGTGATTCTACTGAACACCTTTCCTTCAAGAGCTGAATATAGCTCCTCAGAGAGAATACATTCTCTCTGTCAATAATATCACTCTTCTCTCTTCTTTCTATTTGAATGGCCCCTCTCTTCTCTCTCTCTGCCCCCTCTTAACTACCCCTCCGTACATTCTGTTATATTCCCACCCTTGTGCCCATTCAGCCCCCACACTACTAACTAACTCTAACTGCTTAACATCATTCCTCTCAGCCCCCCTCTTTCTTTCTCCTCGAGTACACTCTCCATATCCTAGGCTTATTGTTATTGGTCCTAACATCTCACTTTCATTGTTCTTTTTTCTTCTGTTTCCACATCCAGTCGGAAGTATGCCAGTTCTTCCGCACCTTAAGTCTCTTCTTCCTGTAGTTTCCATTGCTATGTTTTCACTGTTAAGCATTAGCTTATGATTGATTGGTCGGGATAATGTGCTCTGTATTAGATACTTGACCTGGAGAAGTTTATGAGTAATGTCATTTCATTATCCCAAATTCTTTTAGATTTGTTATAGAAAACTATTTTTACACAACTACAATCGTTGCTCTGCTTTGGTTTGGTTTTCAGGTTGTCTATAAGACCTTGAATCCTCAATGGAATCAGACCTTAGAGTTCCCTGATGATGGAAGTCCATTGGAGTTGCATGTGAAAGACCATAATGCTTTGCTACCGCCAGCAAGTATAGGTGACTGTGTAGTTGAATATCAGAGATTGCCTCCAAACCAGATGTTTGACAAGTGGATACCCCTGGGAGGGGTTACGGGAGGAGAGATCCATATCCAAATAACTAGGAAAGTTCCTGAATGGGAGAAAAGAACCAGCTTGGACTCTGAAGCATCTTTAACTAAATCACACCAACTATCGATCCGGGTGAGGGTTTATTCCTCTGTTATAGTTCTCATCTTTTTCATATTCTCATCTAATGGAAATTTGTTCCGGATTGTGCACTACACCAGTAAAGTCGGTATCATTTCTACTGACCTGGGGTTGAATTTTTGGTTACACCTAGTAATTTTAGTGGAGGAAGGGAGAGCAATACCTCCTCCTGTTGAGGGTTTAAGTAAAGTTGACCTGGTTTTTATCTCAAAATATTAGCAATATCTCTTTTTAGGAGCCATTAAATGGAAGTTTTCTGAATGTCCCCGTCTCTCTTTGATGACAGCCTGAGATTATCCAGCATATTGACTATTGCTCCCGAGCCTCATGTTCCTGAAAGTTTCCTAAGCTCTTGATCAAGCATTTAATGATACCATTTGGATATTTTGTGTTGCATAAGATTTTCATTTTGCGTGGTGATTTGCATGTGAAAGTTCTCTGAAAAATTCCATCTATATCAGCTTTAAGTCGTAAACTGGTTCTTTATATACTTGATTAGATAAAAGAGAAGATAAACAATCTTCAATCTCTGGTGGACGATAGCGACGTGGAAGAACTCTCAGCATCTTTAAGTGAGTTGGAGAGCCATCAGGACATGCAAGAAGAGTACATGGTACAGCTTGAGACTGAGCAAAAGCTTCTACTAGACAAGATAAAGGAGCTTGGTCAGGAAATTATGAACTCAACTCCAAACCGGAGTAGATCATATTCTGGAATTTGAGCCGTGATCTGAAATATAACCTTTTATATTTTGCATTTTTTGCCTTGTTTTCACTTTGGTATTTACACAGGTATACAAGTTTGATTCTTACAGACCTTGCCACCTTCCACTATAGCAGCATATGCTTGTAACTCCAGTTATCTGTAGATTATGACATTGTTCTGGTCGCTCCTTTTCCTGATACGGAGCTACTTTGTGTTGTCAAACTCAAGCCACGTTCGTAATGATTAAAGAAATAAGAGAATAATGAGGCAGTGCCTCTTTTTAGTTGGGTCTTAGTCTTCCTTTTCCTATGAAGGATATGTCACTTCTACCTCTACTAGAGAGCGACGCAAATTTTGTAAAGCAACAGCATCTCGTCTAAATTTGACATTCTCAACAACTTATGTAAGATAAAAGCTAAGATGTTCCATAAAATTACTTGGTGCTTAAAAAGATTTTCGTGAGAACACACTGCTTCAGTAAAACACTGCCTTCCTATGACCCACATTTATTTGAAAATAAAAAAATTAGTCATACTTCAGAATTCAACCAACTATATCCTGCTAATCGTTGGTATACTGTTTTCCCCTGCTCATCTCTTGTCTTTGTGGTTGCTCTATTTTTAAGGATGATATTGGCGAGCATCCTATCAAGTCTCACTATTCTACATTTCCCACATGTATCCGTTATCCAGTACTCAGACAGGATGAGGGAGGGGTTAAACTCGTTCGTGCTCTTTATTGTGTTTTAAACATTGGAAAAATATAATAAAAGAGTATTTATATTTGTATTTTATATTTATTATCCAGTGATGAGTTCTTATGGGGTGATAGTAATTAAATACTCTAGAATATTCTCCAAACATCTACCCTTGAATTAAAAATAGATGAAAGATCGATAAACTAGAGTTTGAAGATAAAGAGTATGATATCGATCATAAAGTATCCTAACAATTTCATTTTTAGACGGAGCAAAGATATGTCTTATTGTCCCTTGTGTACTATAATATCTTACAAATTGACAATCATTCCTAATGTGTTTAATATGTTTATGGAAAATATCATTACCAGCAAGTTGCATAGCGTTATAATTATTACAATAAAAGATAGTTGTTGATGAGTGTATAATGCTCATATCTTTGAGTAACCAACATAACTAAATAAGCTCCGAGATAGTATCAATCATCGCACGATATTCAACTTCAGTATTAGAGCAAGACACAACAATTTACTTCTTACTATGTTAAAAGATTAATGATTTTTTACCCAAAAAAAATAAAGATTAATGATTAATCTTCAAGAAAAATAGAAATTAGTTATAGGGTATTGATTAGAAGGATCATCAAGCCAATTAACATTAAAACAAGCTTTTAGAATAAGTGAAGAATGTTTAGAAAAATGAAGGCATGAACTAACATCCCTTTGAGATGACAAATGATATATATGATAGCAACATAATGAGTTGTGTGTAGAGTACAAATGAACTAACTAACAATGTGGACTATATGGTTAATGTCAGGATGAGTGACTATGAGATAATTAAGGCTAGCAACCACTTACCCATAACATTTCTATCATTGAGAAAAGTACCATTAGAGTAAAATACTAGGCACTAGACTCTATAGGAGTTTGTAAAATTTTAGATTAATGAGATCTATACTAAAAATAAGCTCATTAATATACTCAAACTGATTTAAGTAATATCCATATTAGTTGGATGAGACTTCAAGGCCAAGGAAGAAACTAAGGAGTCTTAAATCGTTCATGCCAAATTGTTGATGAAAAAATATTTTAAGATCAACAGTACCTTTTGTGACAAGTAAGGCTATATATTGTTCAATAGAACCATCTTTATAAGTCTTATTGTTTATAACTAATCACTAATTTGTTAGAGGTTAAGTCAATAAAATCCCATTCACATTGATCAATAAGTGGTTGAAACTATTATGCCAATGCTTTCTACCATAAAGGATTATAACTAGCTTTGTGGTATAATTAAGGCTTATGAGGTGTAGTATTAAAACAATAATAATTGTGTAGAAGAACTAAGGTTTAACTTACACATATAGACCGATAAAGTGTATATGGAATTGAAGCAGACGGAATAGGAGAAATTGGAAATGGATTTTTAGTAGGTTCCACAGTTGAGAAATTTTTTAAGAGAGGTAAATATTGGTTTACTCTTAAAAAACTATAATCTACATAAAATTTATAAGGAAAAAGATTAGAGAGATGAGATGCAATAAGTGTGTATCCCAGAAAGTAACAACGTTGTGCTCTTGGATCTAATTTAGTATAATCATGAGGTTGAAAAAAAAAGGAAAACATAGCCAAATACTTTGAACATATGATATTTTAGAGGATCGTAATACAAGCACTCGTATATAGAACTGTTTCCAATAATTAGATAAAGAGAGTGATTGTTTATGTAGATAATATTAAAAGCAATTTCTCCTTAAAAATTTTAGGATATGATGAAGAAATAAAAAAATCTAATTATATTTAAGATGTGTCTGTATTTTCTTTCTGTATGTTAATTTTTTGGTGACATTCCATAACAAGATCTTTGAACTATTCTCCCATTTTTAAGATAAGAAGAATGAAAGTGGTTTCTTTCTATTCTATAAATTATTAGTGTGAAGTGATTTGATTTTATAAGAAACCTAAGTAACATCCACATTTTGAAATCATAAGTATACAAAAGGCAATTTAGACTTGCTTCACTTGAGATAAATGTATGTAAATCTAGAATAGTCATTGATAAAATTTACAAAATACTATGTAAGCAAGAGAAGTAGGAATTAAATACTAAAATGAAGCAAGTTCAAAGGGAGTAGAATAAATTTTAAAAGTTAACATAAAACAAAATCAACATTTTGTATTGTAACATGATCCAAACAACCACTAAAAATTAACACGTTCAATTAAGACTTAGAAAGATTACCTAAATTAGCATGTCAGATGTGAGAAGTAATAAAAGCATCAATTTTGATAGAAGGAAAATAAAGAGAGGTAAGCTCAAACAAGCAGTTGACTTTACATTCAATTACGATAATCTCCCTTGTATATTGTCCAACAAAAAGGTAACTTTGGGAACATGTAGAACATTATAAATGAAACAAACATAGGTGCAATAATGGAATTCTTTTAGATGCCCAAGACAAAGAGTTTAAAATTTTAATGATTATAATAGGCAAAGTCAAAGAACCATAAGGAAGAGTAAACTATTGTGACAAATAGAGCTTGGATGTTTTCCTATATTGTAATTGTTGAAAACTAACAACATGCCTATAACTTTTATATTAATTACAATAATTATTTCAAGATGATTGAGTTGATAATCCTTTAAAGTGTCAAACTGATAAAATTCCAATTTGATAATATTAATATAAGTAGTGCAGAACCAAGCCAAGATATGATGATTCTTCCATCTTGTTTCTCGAATAAGTCAGTGAACTTTTCTTCATCTTTGTTATCTTTGTTAATGGATCTTGGAACCTCACCAGTCACAACATGTCATAAAATTCTACATTTTAAGAAGCTATATCTCTTGATCCTATAAATCATAATTTGATATATAAAAATAACTAATTGGCCTGAGAATAAGTTTAGTAGAATTCATGACAAAATAACGTAGCACATTGAGACAGAGCTACCTATAACCAGTAGAGATAGAGACGTGACAACTATTGAATAGAGAAATGTGTCAAGTAATGATTGGAAAATGTGCCAAGTGATGATTGGGATGCTTATCAAGTAATAATTGGAACATCTACCAAATGATGATTAAGAAATGTCACTCTTAGATTGGTTGATTTGGCACTTCTATTAGACTATGTGTCAAGTTGCTATTAGGACATATGTTGAGTTATGATGCTATTGATGAATGGAGCATCTAGAAGAAATTTTTGAAGACATGTGAGGGTGTGTGTGGTGGTTCTTAATGAATTGCTTTACGTCCTTTTTTCATTCTCTTAAGCACATGATGGTACGATATAATCAATTATTTATGCTATTTTTATACTTCAATAGAGGAAACATAGGTAATTAATGGCAGAAAACAATGATGGACGACAAAGAAAGGTGGTAGATGGTAGTGGATAATACTCTAGAATTAGTAGTGAACATTAAAAGATTCATAGAGGCTATGATACCAAGTTAAAGAAGATAAAAAAAGTATTTGTATATGTTTATCATGGAAATATGAGATCTTATTTATATATAAGAACCTATACTCAAATAAGGAAATGATATCAAAATGAGCAAATAAAGGTACATAATTGGAAAACAAATATTAGGTGATATTATTACAGATCAATTAGATTTGTATTAGTTAATATGGAATATTCTCAAAAATATCTTTAAGAAGGATAATGTTGCAAACTAAAGTAATTGCTTAGAATGAATATGTAGAGTGATAACTAATGATGCGAGTATAACTATCCAAACTTTAAAGGATCCATTACTTAAGTCTATAGGATCAATCACTAGAGGTAGGAGTAAGAGGGTTAAAGAGGTGGGAGTAAGAGAAATAAAGCCGCTTTGGATAGGTTGATTTAAAACATACATAACGATCAAACTTTAAAAGGTACTTTAAGAACTATTTTAAAAGGCCTGTTATACTTATAGGTAGATCAATAATTGGTTAACTTGATTTAAGATAACTTTGGAGAAGAATTGGATATGAATACAACCTCTGAAGCAACTATATTATAACTCATGTAACTCTTAAAGTGGCCTAACACATGACCATACCTAACATGGGCATACCAAAGTAAGTTTCCATCTTTATAAAAGTTATAAAATGATCCACTACCATAGATATAGGCATGTACTAGCTTGTGTAACTTTCTTGAAAAATAAGTTGTGAAGACACATCCATCAACATAATCATGTCCCATAATTTTTCAACTAGTTTTTGAATTTCTACAACAAAGATAACTTCGAATATGATCATGTCCTAGACCATGTCTACCTCTGAGACCTTAATTTTGTTTTGTATTTAAAGAATGTTTATGTTCAGTTTGAGTTAATTTTTCACATCTTTGTTTATTAAAAGTTATGAGTGCTTCTTTTCCTTATTCTTCTTTGAACTTTGAACTTGTCAAATGATTCTTTCTTTATAACATTAAATTGCTTAATGAACTTGGTTCTTGATTCTTTATAAGAAATAGTTAAATTTTCTTTATATCTATTTTATTTAACTTTCTTAATCTGGTTCAAACCTTGTTTGTGGATTCTCTCTAGAGTTTATTCTTAAGTGAGTTCACATTAGTTAGCATTAGAGTTAGGATTTAAACGAGTGTGATTATCATTTTATTCTAATCTAATTATTTATATAAATTTTATTTCTCTTTGTTACTTATTCTTTGTTATTTTGAATCTTCTTTTATCTTTAAAGGTATAATAAAAAAATTAAATTCCTTATCTCATTTAGGGTTTGCCTATCTCCACTTATTATACTAGGGATTCTCTTTGTTTAATTCTTTATTTTTTGTGCCTTTCATAACTAGTTATTTCAAATTTTATTATTTGTATCAAAAGGAAAGAAAAGAAAAAACGAAAAAACAAGAGTCAATGGAGGCATCATATATGTTATCCTACAACTTCAATGGAGGTTAATGAGACAAATGATGAACTAAGTGATGATGACATTGAATTACATTTGAGGCTAAAAGGGATATCCTTAAGACTTAAAAAGGAGTTAGGTGTGATTGGGAGCATATGAGGAAGCCCAAAACTCAAGAAGGGGTATATGGGAATCTTGACAACATCAAAATGATCTACCTTCTTTTACAGGTAGGAATAATACTAAAGCTTATTTACAGTTATAGACAAAAGTATAATTTATCTTTTCCTGCCACAATTGCTCTAAAAAGAAGAAGAAAAAGCTAGAGTTAGTTAATATTTGGAAAAAGAATCATAATCAACCTATAGATACTTAAACTAAATTTAATGCTCTTTTTAGAAAGAGGTTCGTGCCAATTTGTTATTATAAATATTTGTTAAAAGGATATAAAGTCTTACTTAAACAGTAAAGAGTGTGGAAACTATTATAAAGTGATAGAAATAGTCATGATTTGAGCCAACTTAAAGGAGGATATGAAAGTGACTATGACAAGGATCTTAAATGAGTTTAATAGTAATATAGTTATTTAGAACGCTATGTAAAGTTAGAGGAGATGTTGTATATGACGATGAAAGTGGGGAG
>JAOQMR010000006.1:18129374-18145016 GCA_027563865.1 Erythroxylum pelleterianum | reverse complement strand
AACTTACAAGTCGACTTACGAGTACTGTGCATGTGTAAGTCGAGTTACATGAGTGTACAAGTCGACTTACACTTACAAACTCCATACATATTTGTTGGAGTGTACACTTGTTCTTATCTAACGGACTTATCAAGACACTTAAGTGAGTAATGAGGAAATTTCTATGGGGAAAGATGAACGTTAGTAAGTTTATAGCAAAAGTTAAGTGGAACAAGCTATATGAACCACTTGATGAAGGAGGGCTAGGAATCACCTTATTGGGCTAACCAATAAAATGTTGATAGCTAAAAGACTGTGGAGAGCTCTAGTTGATAAAAAATCACTACGGATGAGGTGGATGAATAGTTTCTATTAAAGAGTACTAGTATCAAAGGACTTTCGCAAAAAGCTACATATTTATGGCTTTTGATCTAACTACTTAAGTTTCAAATATCAATTAAGGGGTTTGTAATTGGTAAGGTGGTTGATGGTACCACACTTTCATTGTTGAATTAGATAAGAATAGGACCCCTAATGAAAAAACCCAAATTATCAAAGTGATGGAAGGGATCTCGAAATAGGCCAAGGTGTGTGGATGGATTAAAGAAGGGAGCTGGGATAACTTCTCAAAGGAAATTAACCATTTGATCCCTAATAATCTACCAAACATACACAACCTAGATTATTATGCGTGGAATAACCTTGCTAGAGGTAGCTTTATGAATAGAGAATGAGGGATTGTTTAAAAATAAGGGGTGAACAAGTTACACAGTAGAAATTGGAGAACAGGTTACATAGTAAACGGGTTATATGTTTTGAATTAATTAAGATACTATAGCATAAGATCATCGACAGGATAGACAAAACCAAGCAACTATAACTATCAGCAATTGGTAAATGAAATTAGAGATTGACCTTATCAGTCAAGGTTGATGGCTAATAGAGTAGCATCGGGAGTGAATAAGAGGTCAAGGGTAATAAGCATCAACTTGCCTTATGCCAAACAAAGTAGATCGGTGAGGATATAGAATTAAAAAGTAAATGGTGAGATGCTAGAATGAGTATGAAGCTAAAGTGGGCAAAACTTAATTAATTGGTAAAACTTAATGACCACTTGATTCCTTTAGGGTTGCATCGATGAATTGAGCGAGACAAGGAAAGGGAAATGTTAGGAGCAAGGATCGGGAACATTACAAGATTTAGGAAAAATCTGTAAGGGTATATAGGTTACTCTAGTGACAGCATATGCGTGTTTTGTTTATTGTGTATGACTCAGTATTAGCACTATTTTAAAGAATGGACTGGAAGTTAAACTGATAAGACAAGAAATTTAAGGTTTAAAAGATTCAATCAGTATTAGGCTGTCATAAAATCAGTTAAAGATTGAATAAAATTAAAAAAATTGAAATATGATTGAAGGAGACTATCATTAATTTAAAGTTTAATTGAAAAGGGAGGCTGTTAAATAAAAATTAATTGGTTTATTTTAGTTTATAAAAATCAGTTAGTTTACAAAATTCAGTCGATCAATTAATAAACTTTTCAATTTTTAACACAAGCATTATTACAGTAAATCAAACAAAAAAGTTGAAAATTGAATTTAAAATTAACTGATTCAAAGTTTTTACTGTTGAACCGACCGAACTGGTTCAATTTTTTAATCATAGGGGCACTAACCTCCTAATTAATCCAATGGGTAAATTGTACAACTTTTCCTAGTTTGAAGCAATGAATCCTCTAATTTTTCAAAAACAGTCAATGAAATAGCATAATGAAGATTATGTGTAGAATAAAGATATTCAATGGTTATCAAAATACTTCATATATATTATATTGAATATGAAAGTTTGTTTTGTTTCTTAAAGGTGAGGATATTTTAAATACACAAGTAATTACATTTATAATTATAAAGATGTATAGTTGATATAATTTAACATGAATTAGGCTTTGAATTTATGATGGTATATTCAGTTTAAAAGAAAATTCTGCTAGCGTAATGCCTATTTGTATAAACTGAAAAGATGGACCTCTCTTTTGGCTTTAACATGAGCAATTAGCCAAGGTTGCTAATACTAACTTTAATTAGGTGGTCTAGATTTAGTCGGGCTGCTATCATTTCATGCCGTCCTGTAACTCAATAACTCATAACTTATTAGGGTACTACTTTTTTTTTTCCCTCTTGTTTAATTGCATAAAATAAACCCTAAGATCATCATAAAGAGTTTGGTGTAATCTAGAGAGAAATTTTACTCGTCTTTGTAACGTTATAAACAAAGAGCTTATACAGAATGGAGCGTGACGTCCAGGGACGGAGCTAGAATCTTATTGAAGGGGGGGCCAAAATTTTTAAAGGTAAGAAATTTTTTTTTAAAGGGGGGGCCAATTATAAATTTTAAATAATTTTTTAAGTAATTTTATAAATTTTTTTGTAATTATATAAGTAATTTTAAAAAACTCTGGTGACGTCTAATTAAGATACTAATCTTCAGACCGTGATTGGATAAGATCATAAAAAGAATTTAGAGGCGAAGCTAAGGACAAGAATAAAAAAATTAATAAAAAAACCGGCTGCCCCAGAGACAAAGGCCGCCACTCTCACCATCACCTTTATAAAAAGGGTCGTTATCCTATTAGAGGGCAAAGAATACTCTAAGAGGGCTTAGGGTCAAGCTTCACCCCTAAGCTCATCTGCATTTCATTAAACATCCACATAGCTTGACCCCTAAGCTCATCTGCATGTCATTAAACATCCACTTAACACGTACAAATTTACGACCAGGCGCCTTTTTCTATGTTATATCTGAGACTTCACGTCTTTTTTGGAAAGTTTTTCATTGATTAGTATTCTTTTAGAAAGCATAGCAGCCAGGTAATAAAGCCATAAACGATTTTAGATGCGTGTGGCACGGTTTTGGTCTATTCTTCTTCTGCTTTTTTCTTTACCATTTAAGCTTCTTTATCTTTCTTGAAGATTTGTTTTATTAAATCACTATCACGCAATGTTTTTTTTTACTTTTGATGCGAAAAGCTTAGTGTTCATCCGTCATGATGATTCCTTCTTAATTTGTTTTATCTCGTAAAGGAAAATCTTCCCTTTTCCCCTTTAATATTTTAGTGGACAGGCAAAGCTTTCACCAAGTTATCTAACATCATACATTTGATGAAACGATCAAGGGCATTAACAATCTATATCTATAAATCACTTATTTGACTGCCTACATGAATCTATTCTCTATAAACCAGTCATGAATTAGATGTCATTTGTCTTATAACTACTTTAATTATATGGTACCGTGATACGAATTAACTAGCAACATTGGCCAACTCCAACTCGTAAATGTGGAGAAAGCAGGTAATTAAGTTTGTCCTCAAGGGGTGTGGTTCGATGGTTAAGAGCAAGATTTGACTTCGATTAGGTCCCAGGTTCAATTACATGCTAATCCTTCTTGTAAGAACTTGGGACAGCTGAGGTTTTACCTGTAGGTGAAGAATTAGTTGGGACCTCAATGATGAGGTGCGAATAAAATTTACATTTATCACATATTTTAGCTAAGCATGTGAAGTGTGGAATTAAGTTATAAATTACCACTTTTAAGGTTTTTGCTGCACATACGTATTCCAAGTCACATAATGCTTACAATAATTACTTGTAACTCCTTTAGTAACCCACAGTGATAAGGATCTAAATAGAATCTGTGTGCGGAGATATTGTTCTTGTAGTTGCAATCTCAATTCAGTCCACGTAAATTGAGTTCATGTAAGCAAACACTTCCGGTCATCATCCCATCACATAGTCTAAATGTCATACATGAAGGTTAAAGTAGGTTCATATTCTTGAGCCAAACAAGCTAATAGTCAACGTAAAAACCCTAAGGATTCTATTTGAGTCCTTTTAACATGAAAAATGAGAAAAGAAAATAAGAATGGTTAGACATATCGGCCAATTTCAGCTGAGAATAGACAAATTTTAAACAAGAAGGAAGAGGACTTTATAAGCTGCAAAAGTTAATTAACCAAACCAAAGCAAACACTTTTTGTAGGAGTTCTGCTTTGCTAGCTCTGTTCGATAGTGGTTAGAGGTGAGTCATTTTGCAAATAACAAAGAAAAGATGACATGTTCAAAAGAAACCCTTGTATGGCTGTTCTACACTCTCTCTGCCTCCTCCTTTCTCCTCCTCCTCTTCCTCTACTTCTCATCCATTTTACTCCTCAACTTCGTCAACTTTATTGGTAGCTATCCTATCATCCAAAGGTATGCCATTTCCATTTTCCAATCTCTCTCTCTGTATATTGTTTCTTTTACAAGTTAAATTTTCTGATTCTTTGCCGTTCTTTGTAGAAGAAGCCGAAATGGATACGAGTACAGTCTGTTTTCCGATGAAGAAGAACAAGAAGATGATCATGAAGCATATATTTATAACGAGTGTAATTTTGGAAATTATCATCCCGCGGACGCAACTCGTGATGGTGAAACACATGTGAATGTCCCCAGCAACATAAACATTCAGGCAAATCAAAACCATGTCCAAGAATTCTCGACCTCATCGGCGACAGTGCTTGATCATGACCAAGAAGTGGGGTTTAAGGGTGATGAACAGCTTTCTGTTCTTGCCTCAGCAGGTTCAGAAATATCTGAACGTGACGAAGCAGACATGAGTGAACAAGAGATACCAACAACAGATGCTGATTTAGTCAATGATTCTGTTCGGAATCTTAATGACCGCATCTCAAATGTCACCATTGTCACCGACAAAAATCATTTTGGGGACAGTGACGAGAACTCGGAAGGTACTCACCTCATAAGCTTGTATTAGTAAAATATGTTACAATAGCACATAATAACATGCTGTACTTCTCTTGGCATTTCTTATGATGTATCTCTGCAGTTCATTTCATTGCTTCAGACACTGGAAAGGAGGATATGAGCTTTTCCAGAGATGAAAAGTATCTGACTTTTGCCCCAACCCAGTTGGAGTCGAGAAAACTTCAAGTTGAAGGAAAGGAGGATGAAGAAATCTTTGGTGACTCATGCACTGTTGGTTCTACCTCTAAGAGCTCATCTGAGTGGAGAAGCTCAATTAAGGACTCAGGAACTGAGGACCCTTTTTCTTCTTCGTCCAGAAGAAGCTGCCTTAAGTGGGAGTCCTATACTGTGTTCCAGAAGTATGACGAAGAAATGATGTTCCTTGATAGAATTAGCGCTCAAAAGCTTCATGAAACAGGTGAATACTTTGCTTATATAAACGTTTTATTGTTCCCTTCAGCTCCCTTCATCTTTTGCTTTATGTACAACTTACTCCAGAGTCACTCAAGTCCATTCAAGTGTGTCCACGATCGATATCAGACAGGATAGTCCACAAGTTTACAACTGGAGATAAGAAACCTTCAGAATTTCGTCACAACCCTTATCACGAACTAGAAGCTACTTATGTAGCGCGAATATGCTTAACATGGGAAGCTCTTAATTTGAACTACAAGAACTTTCAACGTAAAAAAGCTTCACGCCGCGATTTTGATCTGGGTTGCCCTGCACATATAGCACAGCAGTTTCAGCAATTTCAAGTTCTTTTACAACGGTATGTGGAAAATGAGCCTTATGAGCAAGGACGGAGACCTGAGGTCTATGCTAGAATGAGGCTTCTGGCACCAAAGTTGCTTCTAGTCCCTGAATATCGAGGTATTTTCCAATTTTATCTTTTCTTTTGATATTGGAAAGTAAAAGAGGTCATATCCAGACTCTAGAGAGTTGGTGAATTATTTAATACTAGCTAGGTACAGATCCCGACCATATCAATGTACCATACTAACTTAGACAATTTTCTTTTCCCTGTCCTTCACAAAATTCAAGTGTAGGGTGTCCTCATTTCAATTTACAGAGAGTCGCTTAGGTTTCAAGTATCGAAATTTATGAATGTTAATTGGTATTGTCTCTCTTTCACTAAAGATTCCGAGGATGATCAGAAGGATGAAGATCCCAGCTCACGAATTTCATCTGCTGCATTTCTCATGATAATGGAGGATGGAATTAAAACGTTCATGACCTTTCTCAAGGCTGATAAGGAGAAAACATACCAACTTCTAAGAGATTTCTTCAGAAAAAAACGAAGGGGTGCGGTTGATCCCGCTCTTCTATGTTTAATGAAGAAAGTTAACAAGAAAGTAAGCTTATAAACCACTCCATGTCTTTTTTAGTAAAAGTTAATTGCAAAAAGAAGCACAGAAAGCATTATGGATTGTTTGAAAATTTATGCAGAAGAAAATGAAGCTCAAAGATCTCCGACGCAGTGGAAAATGCATAAGGAGAAGGAAGTTAAAGGTGGATGAAGAGATGGAAATAATAATGGGACTAATTGACCTAAAAGTGGTGTCAAGGGTGTTGAGGATGGCTGACTTAAGAGAAGTGCAATTGCATTGGTGCGAAGAGAAGATGAGCAAAGTTAGAGTATCAGATGGGAAACTTCAAAGAGATTCCTCACCACTTTTCTTCCCAGCACATTGACCCACAGTTTATAATGTTGCGTTGCTGACTAGATCATCGTTTTGCATGACTGCACCATTTACATTGAATATCCCAGACACTACTTTTTCTTTAAAGAAATAAAAATAAAAAGAAAAGGAAAAACGAGATGACCCTACAGATGGAAGTGGCTCCATGTGGGTGACATGGAAATTGGAGATATGGAATCCATTAAAGACGAGTAAAGGTAGGTGATGGGAATGGGAGGTTTGTGAACACTGAAAGTGAAAGATCATTAGAAAAGCAAGGAACAAGAAGATAGGGGCTTTACTAACTTTAGCTTCTTTTTTATTTTTATACTTTTCTTTAATTAGGATTTATCTACTGATGAGTCAAAAGAAGAGAACAAGAAAGCTGTAATACATGTAATGGAATTTAAATTTTTTTTGTTTGTATTAGTTTTTGACCAAGAATTAAAGAGAATAGGGGAGAGATATGTAATGGAAGAAGGCATTGCCAGTGAGGGAAAAGATAAAGCAGCTCCATAAAGAAATTTGGGTCCAAAGATACAATTTCATTTTGTTGGTCCAATCACAAATCAACGGTCAAAGTCAGTTGCTCCTTTGGTAATTATGTCTTTCATGTTCTTCTTTTTCTAATTTTCCTATCCCAGAAATAGCATGCAGCCAAAAGGACACGGAGCCACTAAGCTAAATGCCCTTTCCGTGCCATCATCGTCTCATTTGACCATCATTTGGGCTTTTAATATTTCGACCGTACTCCGTAAGACTTGGAATCTTTTGCATTAAAGAATGTGTTAGAAGTTTCATCTTCATGACAACAATTCATTGTAATTTTTAACTAATTGTAATCGGAGAATATGTTACTATCCAATAGACTTATTGTCCTTCACTTTTTTAATACAATTAATGTTAAATTTTCAAAACAATAATTGTATTTTTCAATTTTTTAATAACTTATCAGTTAAGTTACGTAATTTGATCAGGATAAAGATAATAAAATGACTCAATAAATGATCTAGACTAATGGGCCGAAGTTCAAGAGAAAAATAAACCTCGATCAATATGGACTGGACCCATATTAAACCTTTGATGAAGAGGCCTAATATGGATGCTATATAATGAAGGTTAAAGTCTTTTGTAGTTGATGTAGTAAATCGTGAACGCAAGGATGACCTGACTCATTCAAAGGTTCACATATACAGAAAGCTATAGAAACGCCTTGACGTGTCTTAGTGAGTAGATCCAACGAAGGTAACAGTAGATTCGTGCTCGTTTCAACTTTCAAAAGCTTGTTTGAAGTTATAGAATCGAAATTAGGTATTTTCACATTTCTTCATTTATTTCCCTTTCACGTTCGATTCGGGGCACGTACTAAGGCTTATGATACGAGTTACACTAGCATCAGAGTGGTGACGTGATCGAGTGGTTTAAAACGAAGATATTTTGGTTTTTCTCCATAAGGTTTCTCGGAGAATAAAGTTTTGTTTTTAATTTTTTTTACTTATTATTGCATGAAAGTGGTATACATGTGCTTAGCTTTGAAAAACGGGTTGAAAACGAGTCTTGGAGTGTGAAAAATCAGCCTGAAACTCTTCAAAAATTGCCTGGACCGTTGCAGGCCACGAACACTGATGGGCGTGTATGTCACACACGCTCGATGCTTGCACAGTGCACTCGAACAGTCTACTGGGTTGGCGCATGCGTCACTCGCGCCAACCTGATACAGGACACGTGACAACAACGGATGACGGGCGAGTGTGACGTGTGCCACACACACGCCATTCGTCTACAGTTAGTAGCTGGAGGTAGTGTATCTTGGGTGTGCATTGCATGCACCATACAAATTCTCGACAAGTGGCACTGCGGGGGTGATGACACGTATCGTGCCACTTCGATTAGCGAATCGGTGCGTGTCTAGTGTGTGCAATGCACGCAAAGGTTTATGGCTCGTCAAGTATGGCACTTTCCCTTTTCACATGCATCTGATATCAACATCTGTCAAAGTGTTGACGTTAGCACATTAAAGGAAAATAAAAACTCAAAAATTTCAGAATTCTCGTAAAGGTACCTCTGGTTGTTTTGGGTCATATGTTAAGTTGTGGGAATTTATAAAGGTAGTTTTCCATTTTTCTAGATTTATTACATTAGTAATAAGTTAAATTTTAACTCCAGAAAAGGAAACGAGGCGTTTTGAAGCCATTTTTAAGTGAATTTTCGTACAACTAACTTCATATAAGGGATATGCCTGAGGTTTTCGTATCTTATGTTGTAGGTTTAGTGTTCGGAAATGCACGATAGTCACTCTGATGAAGATTTTTTGCCACAAAAGCCTCAAATAAAGTTTATATACAATGTTTTCAGCACTAGTGTGTGACAAACAAACTGTACATAGTGGGCTTTAGTATTTATTGATGATATTTTGTCAAATACGATATGCCCATAAAGAATGTGAGGATAACATAAAGATGTATCCTTTGTATTTGTAGACCTTTTGGGTACTACTGAGAATGAAGTTACCAAAGTGGCCTTTCGAGTCAGTATTTTAAATTGTTCTGCTTGCATGTTTGGAGGATGTCTCTGGACTTATATTTGGTTATTCTGACCAAAAGTGTTGGCCTTCTAGAAGATTTTGAGATGTGAATGAAGGTATTAGATGGAGGAAAGTCGTTGCTTAAATGATCTATTTGACCAAAGGTGGTAGTGTTATGAGAGTTAATAATTTATACTCTGATTGCCTTTCTGTGGAGGTCTAATTGCATATATTATGTATTCAACCCAAAGGTGTTTCATAATATGTGTGATCGAACTCTCGGTACAGATACGATTTAATTGCATTATGTATCATTATTATCCTACATTTATTCTTATCTTTACGTTGTCATTTTGTTGTCACCGTTTTGGTCAATAATCACATTATCACTATTGAAACCCTTACTGGTTTCAATTCAAAGAAGTAGATAAAGGATGTATTGAATGCTATAGAGATGACTGAAATTGATATGGCTGTATGTACGTAGAGGGCATCTCCACCTACATTCAGAAGCTCGAAAGCTCATAAAGCAGTATATGAAGCTTGGGATCGGTCGAACAAAATATGTTGCATGACCATTAAAAGATCCATACTTGGCCATCTTCTTAGCGGACTTCCGGACACAAACATAGCGAAGTAGTTTCTTGATAATGTCTCCTAGAGGTATATGGTCTCATCAAATGCTAAGATAAGTGCCTTGATGAAGGAATTATTCTCCATAAGGTATACTGGAGAAGGGGGAGTGATGGAATACATATCAAGAATGATTCATCTTCACAGTAGATTGAAGATGTTGAATATTCCTTTTCCTGATGTCTTCATTATTTACCAGACTCTGAGTACACTCCCTCCAGAGTTTAGTAATTTGGTGAAGACATATTACTTACTGGATGAGGAATGAGACTTCAATGCTTTGATTGCCCATTGTGTTGCTGAGGAGGAGAAATTGAAGATTGCTACTCCTACAACCCTCAAAGTAACTAAAGAGAAGGAAAAGGTGAAGCCCGCTAAATTCAAAGTAGATGGTCCAAATCTTCTCAACATATTAATGCTGGTCAATCCAATGCTGGTAAATGTCCTGCAGACATAAAGAAGCTTGCAATCTAGCTTTTGATGGCTAGATGGTGGAGCATCTAATTGAGTTGCCTCCACAATGCAGGGGTTTATATCCAAGATAGAGTCAATTAAAGAGAAGGACAAAAATTGATGGTTGTCAATAATGAAGAAGTAGTGTTATATCTATATGGGATCTATGTTCGAAATCTTGTTGCAAGGTTCGTGTTGGTTTTACATGACACATTTTATATTTGATCTTTGTATCAAGTTTAGACAAAGAACATTATAGTTTTGTAATTAATTCTTCTGTTATATAGTTTTCGTTTAATACAGAACATATTGGTACAAATTTCTTGTCATATGGTTTATATAGAATGTGTCTTGGCCTGAATGAGATTTATGCTTCTTTATCACGCCGAACAATTCATGAAGGAGAGCCTTAATAAAGAATCAATCATACATGTTGTGAACATAAAGGTTAAGCCACATTTGCAGAGCTAGGGTTGAGAGATTGGTTAAGGATATCATTATCACAACTCTAGATTTTGTGATCTAGAAACATGCGTTGACTGTTATAAGGGAAAGTTGACTAAAACAAGGTAAAAGGAGTCAACACGTACTTTTCACTTGTTGGGTTTGATACATACAGATATAATTAGACCTTATATAGTTACATTATGCAATTACAAGAATTTTCTAACATTTGTTGATGATAATTCCCGTTACAGTTATGTGTTCTTGCTTAAGGAAAAGTCTGAAGTTCTTGATGAGTACAAGATCTGTAAGACTAAGGGTTAAGAATCAATTGGAAAAATCCATCAAGATTGTCAGTTCTGACCATGGAGGAGAGTATTATGGCAAACATGGTGTTTCAGGAGATGAAAGGTCCATTTGACAGATACATGGAATTAGTTGAAATAATGACTCAGATCACTATGCCTAATAGTGCTGTGTAAAATGGCATGTTCCTAAAAGGCATCACTGTATCCTAAAGAACATAAAAGGTCAATGCGAAACAAGACTAACCTACCAAATTATCTGGAAAGGGTGAAAACCCAATCTTGCACACATTCATGTATAAGGTTGCCTTATTGAGGTGCATTGAAACATTCTTTATGAAAGTAAATTGCAAACTAATTCTATTCATTACTATTTGGTTAGATATCCCAACCACGCTAAAGGCTACAGATTTTACTGTAGAGAAAGAAAAGCTAGAATAGTGGAATCACAAACAGTTAAGTTTATGGACTACGATGTATATAATGAGGGTGTGCCTTCTCACCCCTCAGATGATAGCAGAATGTATATTACGGTTATTATGTATTCGCCACTCGTAGAGTTAGGTACAATGGATTTTGTAGCACTCCACTCTCGTAAGATACGTATTTGACATCCTGAGTGATATCCGAGTACATACCCCGCAATGGTGGCATGCTAGAACTGTCAAACACTCAAAACTCAGTACAAATTTTCACAGATAGTACAATCGTACGCGGAAATCAATAATCAAATTCGGGCCTATGCTTTTATTTCATAAACATTGAAATCACAATTATTATTACACTTTGATCAATTTCATTTACAAAACATTTCCCAATTTCAGAAGTTAATACATAAAGAAACATATTCAAATACACATGATACAAAAATTGCGGAATACATTCTTTCATACAAAAATTAATGAAAATACTTATGCAGACGCGAACTAACCTCAACCTCTATCTCTCACTTGTATGCAGTGGCTATGCTCCCATTAGCCTAACGGGATAACTCTTTTGAGCCTAAAAAATATTGCAAATTTTGGGTGAGTTTTGCAAACTCAATGAGTGACCATCCTCGTTGGCTCACTTAATCACAAAACACAAACAATTCATATATTCACATAATTCACATCACTTAGTTAATAATCATATTGAATCACATACACTTGATCATTCATTTCACATTTTACATTCAACATATATCACATTCAGAAATCATTCAAACCATTATAATCATTCATATCATGTATATGCAGTGCACATGAGACTCACTTTCAATTTGTTACTTTGTTATGATCGAGTGCCTATTTACTAGCTTATTTCCTTTAGTATCTACCAAGCTGTATCAGATAATTTCCTATATCCCCTAGTGGATGCCGGGTACATTCACAACTAAGCCTGAGGCTCTTTTTCACAGTCTGAGCTTGAAGCTCTTTTTCGGTGATTACTCCGGTCGTAACTGCCTTTATGTTTCATGCATTCATGTAATGGAATGCATCAAATTCATATATTTTCAATTAGTCACATGATTTCGGATTCACAATCACTTTCACATTCATCATTAGACCTTGTTCCGGCATTCAACAATTAAGTTGAGAATACACTTATTTCTTCTTATTGACATACAAGTAGCACTTCATTGTCCGGCATCAACATAAGCAAATCACATTCATATCAATTATATTCACATTGCATAATAATCATAACCGTAGTAATTCAATACAGAAATTGAAATCAGAACAAACAATAAAATGAGACCATCTAGGTCGACTTACAGTACGCTCTAGATTAGCATTAGCTTCTATGATCTGAAAACGTCTGAATGCAGACGTTTATCCTGCACATCCAAATTATGCAACACACACATCGTACGCACTCACATTAATAACTTTGCATAATTAAGCATTCATTAATGGACAAATGTGTATACGAAATAAGTACAGTGCATGATCAATGACAATCCCGGGTATAATATCCAATTTCACATCTTATACTCATTTTCATTTCATAATTCATTCACTCTTCATTTATTTTCTAACATTATTTGCTCTCATAATAACAATTTCTCATTCACTTTAACTTGATACCCGTTACTCCTCTCCTTTGAATCACAACTAAAATCATATGAATATCTTTATTTCCATTATACACATGTTTGATGCTTTAATACCAACAATGCATTCACTAATGTTAATCTAACATTATATAATTATATAATATCCAAAATCTCAATCTTTCTTAGTAGTTCTCCAAAATTCTAGACCTTCGGGTCTATTTTCCATGATCAATTAGACAATGCAAATGAAGTAATTTGACAATACTCTCTTCTAGAAAATTGTTCTCCTATCTTTTAAGTTTTGAAGACACCAATATCATTCAATTTGGATTAGTAATCTGAAAGTTATATCCCAAACATTTTCAGACTGTTCTTATACTGAAATAGTATCCTGTACTCAACTTTAATTCAAAATCTGGAACTTTAGAGACAAAATTAAAATTCTATTCCTTCAGACAATTTGTAGCCCTATGTTTCTAGTTTACTCCAATTAAAAAATCATTCCATTTGGATAACTATAAAAGAAGTTTTAGGCAAAAGAAGGAAGGATGTTTGGGGTGCAAAAACTACAAGCACGAATGTGCACTTTTGAGTTGTTTAACCCAACTAAAATTAAGTCACAGTTGTGCAACATCAGTGCAAGGCCGTGCATTCGAAAGTAACCAAGTCACAGGCATGCAACCATAACGCATGCCCGAGCTGTTGGGCTCTGAAAATTTTCTTTTATTTATTAAGCATGATCTGAATAAATTTTGTTGTCTTGCAAGATAATATGTTTTATTTGGAGTTTAATTATTATGCCAAGGTTAGAATTAAATCAATGTATGGTTAAGGTATTAAATTATGGCCTAAAGTAGGAGTAGTTGGATTAAATGAAAGAAGGGGTAGAATTGGAAGATCACTTAAGTCTAAAGGTTATAAGGCTTATGTTGGAGGGCATAAGGGTCATTGTGCAATTATTAAGAGTAGAAATTAGAAGAAGAAAAATAAAAAGGAGAGGGAAAGAAGAGAGTGTCGTGGAAGAGAGGAAGAAAAGAGATAAAAGCTAGGATTTTGGGAAATCTTGAAGAGTTTGAAGAATTTGAAGCTTCAACAAGTAAGTATGAGTTCATTTCATCTTGTTTTGGTTAGATAAAACTCAAATATAGCTCAACTTATGTGGGAAGTGTTAGTGAATGTCATAGGAAAGTGTTCTCTTTTAGGGTTAATGACCAAAGATAGATTTTGATGTTTTGTTAATGATATTGGGTTGGAATGAGCTTAGAAATGAAGTAGGAATGATGTTTTAGGGTTAAGATGAGTTATATTTGACAGTTGGGAAGTGTATAGTTAAACAATGCCAAAAACACAGGTTTTCGGAGGTTTTTGGGGTCGCACGTCATGATGTACTCCAACAATCTCGCCGCGACGTGCTCGCGGTGAGAGTCAATTTTTCTCCATAGACATCCTTTGGTATTTTAGGAATAACTTTTGCTGTAAATGTCCGATTGAGGTTATTTTTATTTTTTTGTAAACTAGAGACATAAAGATACAATTTGTATGAAGGAATGGAGTCCAAATTCGATCTATAAGAATATCAAATGTTGGATGGAAGTTGAGTATAGATTATTGTGTCAACATAAGGATGTTTCCAACGTGTTTGGGGTATAACTTCCACATTTCTGAACCAAATGGAATGAGTTTAGTGTCTTTGGAAACTTAAGACAATGAAGAACATTATTCTAAAAGGAAGAGTTACCAAATGTCTTCATTTATCTGATCATAACGACCATGGAAAAGTTGGACCGAAATGCTAGGTGTTGAAAGGGGTTATAGTTCAATTTTAGCACTTTTGATTTTCGAAGCCTTATGAATTTCCTATGAATATTGTTTGATTGTGAGCTTGATTTGTTATAGGAAACCAAGCAGACCCGATGTCGGATCCCGTTCCTGGAGCCCGACGATCCCGGGAGGTGAGCCCTGCTGAAGCTCATTCCCGAGACCTGGGTCCTGGTCCTGGCTGGTACACTAAAAGTGAAACTGGCTGCTGAACTATACTGGTGGTGGCTGTACATTGGCCTAACCTCAAAAGTGAAATTTGCTCTCAAGAAAACAAAAATAATTTTCTCAAACACATGTCCGTTAAACGGACATTTGTGTCCGTTAAACGGATATGAACTGAACTTGGAGACCATTTGACCTGAGCCTGTCCTTTAAACGGACATGCGTGTCCGTCTAACGGACACGAAGTGGCGAAAATGGTACTGTTACACCCGAGACTGTCTGTTAAACGGACAAGCGTGTCTGTCTTACGGACATGAAGTGCTTAAGGGGTACTATTTCACCCGAACCTGTCCGCTAAACGGACATGCATGTCCGTCTAACGGACACGAAGTGTTTAAGGGGTACTATTCCACCCGAACCTGTCCGTTAAACGGACATGCGTGTCCGTCTAACGGACAGGGGGATTTTCAAAAGTCCCCTTGCCACTTCCAAGCTAGCTCAAACTAACCCAAACATTTTCAACACTTCAAATCTTTTTAAACTCACTCAACTTCATATCATCCACTTTACTTCTAACATGCTAACCTAATGAATTTCAAACCAAATCATGCAATCCTTGAAAAGTAATAATGATCATTAGAATACCATAATTCAAAGACATTTCAATTACATCAAATCAAGTATCTTACAATGCTTTAGCGGGCATTTCAAGCCCTTTACAACATGATTTCAAAATACATCTTAAAAATGTAACTGTTTTCTCAAAATGCATCTAAAGCATTGGTTACAAAAATGAC
>JAOQMR010000006.1:18092583-18105349 GCA_027563865.1 Erythroxylum pelleterianum | reverse complement strand
AGGTATAAAGGAGCATTCAACTAGAAATATCCATTCCTCAATGTGATATCTTTCTAACCAAATCTATTAAACACAAGCCATTTCAAGTTCTCACCCTAGCTTAGGTTATCTCTAACTCTAAATCTCAAAGTGTTCATCTTCCCATAGCATAAATCAAGGTTCACTTTTCAGTATCCCTATGATTCTTAAGATTGCACCTATAGAGATCAAGCATAAAAACAATAATGAAGTTCAAGGAAAATAAACATAACCCAACAATTCTCATTTCATATTACACAAAATATCCTTTAAAACGGCTACACCCCTCACCCTAAGTGAGGTTTAGTTCCTGAACATTGTAACAAATATCACACAAATAATGAAGCTCAACATCAGAAGAAGAATAAAGAGAAAGTAGCAGAAGAAAAACAAAGAGAAAGCTCCCAGTTCTTCCACGCTCTAAACTTTGTTTTTGTCTCTGGTACTGTTTGAATCCACCTCTGACTCTTCTCCTTCGACCCTCTGAAAAACCTCTGAAAAACCTCTCGTGTATATTGTAACGTAAAAAATGACCAACAACCTCTCTTTGTTTGGCTGCTGCTTTTATTTCTTTGAAACTCAGTTCCCTCGTGATGCTCTGCTCCTGTTTTCCAACCAGCTGCTGCATGCGTCCCTGTTCCATCTTCATGCTCATGCCTCCACCTAGGTCTGCGCAGACCTAGCTCTGTGGCTTCTGGTGTAGCTCTTCTGCGTGATTTCTGCTTGTGTTTTGTTTGATCTTCACACTGATGTTCCAACTGTCTTGAAGTCACGCCTGCGTTTGTCTTGACACCTGCTTTGAATGTTCCTCCTTTGTGCGTGTGTGCGGCGCCTCTAAAATTCAATTGTTGCGTCTGTTAATCTTCAAGCATTCTTTAACGTGATCCGAATTCAAGCTGCTAGTAAATTTGGTTTTGCTGTTCCTGGGACACCACCTTGCCACTCTTCTTATTGGCCCTTGGACAAGACTTTTTGTCTTGTGCAACCAACTCATGCGTGTCCACAAAGCCAGCCTTATGCGTGAATTTGCTGTCCAATCAAATTGCTCTTGCAAATGTCTACTGCTCCTTCATTCCACTGTACTGCCCATTTAATTTCTTCTGTTGATTGACGTTGGCCCTGCGCAAGCAGCTGCTAAGTTTTCCAAGTATTTGTTTTACTATTTAATGAATTAAAGGCAAAACTCTTGGCTTGCGTTAACGTGTCCACTGCTGATTATTTCATGTGCGTCTCTAACAAACACTGTCGTTGAGTCCTCCACGTGTTGCTCTTGTATTTTAATTGAAACTCCAGTTATTTGTTCTATCCTGTGCGCACACTTTCATGCTTGAGTCTTGCGTTAATTCCTTCATTTTTTCCAGCCTTGTCCCACTTTTTGTCTTCTTTGCTGTCCATCTTTTGCCTATTTGATGGGACGTTACTCAGACAATTTCCACAGCCTTGTTGATTTAAAATTTATGCCCACTAGTGATACAAGACCCCCTCTTTATTGACACTTCCCATTGGGACAAATTGGTCTTGCTTGATTTGCGTCAATGTGAAGTCTCCTTTTATTTTTTTTAATGGTTCAGCTATTGGTCCACCATGTTAATCAAGTCTCTTGGTCTTCTCTGTAGCATCTAACATTTAACGTGTCCAAGGGGTCCCTCTTGTCATTCCTTCACGAGTTTGCTTCTTGGCTGTGCGTTGATGAGAACTTTTACACCAGCCATCCAAGCCTTCACATTACCCAGCTAAAGTGACCTTTGATTGTTTAATTGTTTATTCAGCTGTTGGGTCCACGTGATTGTCTTCAAATGTCTCTTCAAAGTTGCTGCTCATCCACTCTTTGCTGACTTTATGCGTGTGCCACCTTAAGACCTCTAGCTGTCTTGAACTTGTTTATGTTAATTGACAATAAGCTGTGCGTTGAGCTGCTCTTCACCTGCTGATTTTTCATCTGTTGCGTGTTTATTACTTTCTTTGTCAACTTGTGCCTCAAATCTGCTGGGTCCCTCTCAAATTTAATCTCCCATGCTCTCAGTTGCTTCCAGTATACTTGGGTCTATATGCGTGACTTGCTTGCCCACGACATTATGCGTCAACGTCAGAGTCTCTTGCTGTCTAGTGGCTCCTTAATTTAAAATTAACTTGTCCATGAACAATCCTTCCTCCACTGCAATTCATGCATGCATCCTCTAATTGGACCATTGCCGCACTGTTGATTTCTCTTGTTTTATCTCCTCCTTTGTGAGGTCACCGTTGATTGAAACTTGCCATAAATATAATTTGCGTCAATTAATTCTCCTTCAAACGACAACTTCTATTTAATTGCTCAAAAATATATCAACACATGCAACTTACTAATCAACCCAAATTAAGCATAAATTAAGTATTTTATCTTAAAAAATAGGATTGAACGCACATGTAAATGTGTAGGAAATTATAAGAAGATTCAATTCTATCACCTTCTTTGTTTTTAACCTTTAGCTTAAATGACCCACCAAGTCATTTTTCCCTTGTTACCCCCTTTGGGCCTTTGACCTTGTTTATTTTCGTATTAATCACATTGCATTAAAACCTGAAAAAAAATTTAGCCTGACCCTTTCACAAGTTAAATGAAGTATTAAGTATTTGATGTCCTTGACTTAGGGACTTTTGTTTTATATGCTATTATAAGATGTTTTAGAGGTACATCTACTCAGTTATTGTTGATTTGTACTACTACTATCTTCTTTTATGTTTATTGTTACCAAAAACAAAAAGAGAAAAAAAAAAGAAAGAAAAAAAGATCAAACAGTAGCATTGGATAGTGATGCGTAGTTGTAATCCTGTGTTTCTATTTGCACACCTCAGAATTTCTTTTTGATTGTCCCACGTTACTTAGTTCCTTATGAGTGCTTGTGAGTAGCCTTTGCCCTTTTTACTTTACATTAACCTAAGCCCCATTATAACCCTTAGTAAAAACCCTTAGTAAAAACCCTTTTGATCCATGATGGCATGTACTCTATGTAGTAGAAAAATATGTGAATTTGCAAGCCTATGGTAGTGTAATCTCTTAGAGGAAGCTTTGAGTGAAACACAACCCTTATACACTTGAGTGACATAAGTGAATATCGTGAGCAAGGTCTATTTTAATTTTATACTTGCTTTTGATTAAAAATATCTACGTTTGATTTTGTTTATGTGCTTGAAGTATGATATATGTAATAGCTTAATACTCGAGTTTGTTGAAGTTTAAGGGATTGCAAACATTTGATTTTCATTGAAAATGAAATAACATAATATGTTGGTTATGACCTAAGTAAGCTGCTTGAGGACAAGCAACAATTCAAGTGTAAGGGTGTTGTTAATGGACATTTTATATTGATTTTAGGTCATAATTTGCGATTTTAGGTCATAATTTGCTAAACTCTTGTCCATTTAATGTTTAAATTGCACTAATTAAGAGTTATTTGTTTTAATTCTAGGAACATATTGGATTTGGAAAATTTAAGAGCATAAAGGAAGAAAAGCTCTCAAAAGAAGCAAGAATAAAAAATGTTAACATTTTACCACCCAAAAACGTTAACATTTTACATTTGTAGAAAGAAAGAATCAGCCACGGTTTTTGCTTGGAATGAGGTTAAAAACATGGAAAAAGAGTGGGACAAAAACAGACCTAAAAACTCCTAAATTGACATTCAATACGAAGAAAAAAAAGAAAGCAAGTGGTGGAAAAGAGAGAGGAGACAACGTGAGTGTGCGTGTGGAGAAAAGTGGGGGACCATAAGGTTTAAGAAGGAGATTGGCTACATAGAAAGAAGTGGAGCAGTTGGTGGCACAACCAAGGAACATAGCAGCTGGCTATCTCTCTGCCGCCAGCTGCTTCGTTCCTCTCTTTTGTCGGCGACAGAGAGATAGCAATGAAGTGAGTGAGCATGAAAAGGGTGGACCAAAAACCCTCATTAAATCATTCATTACATAGAAACAATAGAAGCGAAGACAGTGTGAGCTTACATGAATAAAGGTGAAGCTGGCAGCGACGAGAGAGCAAGAACGAAGACATCAGGCTAAACGTTGGCAAAATCATTTTTCAATCCCATCAGCCACGGTTTTGTTGGGATTTAATTTGTTTTTATTCCTTATTTGTTTTAATTTTTGTGGATTTAATCAATGCAAATATATATTATGACCATGATTTGTGTTACATTGATGAATATAGATGAGTAATTTTTTTGGATTAAGGTTAGGATTGATATTGGATTAGGAAAATTTTTGTCATATTGGTTTTTGCTTGATTGAATGCATATTTAGTACTAATTTAGATCGACCACCTAAATTAAGGCCTTAGATGATTGAATGCCATAACCAATGGGATTTAATTTGTCGGAAAATTAATCAAGTAACATACTTGAGACTAAAGTGTAGACCAACCTTAGGATCTTGTGTGAGGATACCTAGAATTAACAAACTTAATTTTAGGCTTCTAGTATAGAATGCCTTTTATTCCAAATTATCTACGAACTAAGTGGGTAACTCAGATTTAGAAGAGAAGGGAATTCCTATGAACATTAGGTTTGACTTGCTTAAGTGAGGTAATTCCTAAATCAATCCACCGTTACATTTTTTATTATCTAATCCAATTGAAATCTGATACCTTAGCCAATTTCTGTCATTTGATTAAGTCTAGTTGTTTTTAATTCATACTTTGCATCTTGCACATTTCCTTGATTTGCTTTTTTTTTTTCAAATCAATCAATTCTTGATCTTCTGAGTACTTTTGCATTGTTTAATTTAACTGTCTTACGTGTTGGAATCCCTTGGGTACGATATCCGGTTCTTACCATTTTATATTATTTGGCGATAAGGTACGTTTGCTTCTAGTTGGTCTAGATAGAATTTAATTTATATTGCTTTGTTTAGACTACAACAATTTGCTCTTTCACCTTGGCTCCAATTATAGCCACTTCAATCCCATGTAGAGATCTTTTTATTGTGATTCTTTAGACCCTACAAATCATAACTTTGTTGATTTCTACTTAGATTTGACTAACATAAGATTTAAACAACTTTTAATGCATTTTTTCTTGCAAATTAGAAGTCTAAAAGTTGCAATTTTCACTAAACGTGCTTATGCCTAATATTGCACTAAACTGTTACACCAAATTTTCAACCTGATTTGAATAATCTGATCCAAATATGCTAATTAAAACATTTTTCAGCCCATATTTTCTTGATTCTCCCTTGATTTTAGTCAATATTGCTCCTCCTTAAGAAGATTATGGAGAATTATACATTACCTAATGGTGAAATTCATAAATTGATTAATATAATTCTATGGGTGATTTCAATTAATCAACATAGGATTAGATATTAGAATAATTAAGAAATTTCTATTATCCAATGATTGAAATCATAATTGCATAAGAAGTTCTAAAAGGGATTCAAATTTTAGTTATCATTATTTCATTGTTTATTTTTTAGTTTGGTTGTCCTTCTATTTTATCAATTATGTTTATTTATTTTAATTTATTATTTTAAAATTTGATTTTGTTCAGTCACTAGTAATCATAGTCTCCATGGAACTGACAATTGTTTACTCAAGGTGATATACTATATAATAATATGAAAATGGTTATTATTAGTAGTCATAGAATGGGTTTTGCTTGCATATTTTGGGCAATAAATGGAGTTATTTTTTAACGACTCTCATAATCATAATACGAAAATTGTATTGGCTTACTAACTTGTTCTTATCCAAATGTCTAGTTTATTCACGTCTAGCCAAGTAATACATTTATCTTATTCCTTCTCTGGGTCCTTATTTTTTGTATCTATTGTTTATGCAGCCAACCTGACCTTTTAGAGAAGATCTTTATGTAGTGACTTGAGGTCCCTACATAATAGAATTTAGGAACCTTGGTTACTAATTGGAGAAATAATTTATATTATACATTTTCAGAAGTCTAATGGAGATTAACTAGCTTAAAATTCTCTTAGTAGTGAGCTTAATTTAACTATTATTCAGTTGGTTGTTATAGACTTTAAGTTTATGGGACAACTTTTCACTTGGACTAATAAGAAACGTAGTAAATGACTTATTAAGAGAAAACTTAATAGATCGTTAGTGAATAATTCATGGTTAAACAAAATTTTAACTAGTCCTATTAAGTTTGGTGGCCTTTTATGTTTAGATCACTCACTTATTATCGCCTTTCAACTTGGTACTACTCCTACTATCAAAGACCCATTTTATTTTAATATTCACTTGGTTAAGGAGAATGAATTTAAGGGAGTTGTGAGATCTAGTATGCAAAAGGATGTTAGAGGTTATAAAGCATTCCAATAATTGGTCAAGCTAAAAGATGTTAAGGAGGAAGTTAAGGCATTCTATAGAGTATTTACCCTATACAAGGATCTCTCCAATATGTCATTAAGAAACTAGGAGCAATTTGCTCTTAGCAACTATTCTCATTTTCTAAATATTCATAGCTCTTCGATGAAATAAAAGGTGATGATCAATTAACTTAAGGAAGGAGACAACAATAGCAATTACTTTTACTACCTTATCTCACAAGAATAGAAATAGAATTAACTCTCTCTTTGATAAAGATAGTAACCTATACAAAGACCTGAACTTGATCAAAGTAATCATTTATAATTACTTCAAAATCTTCTATTCAGGAGTTGATGTTTATTGCTAGTTCTAGCTTAGATGATGTGGTGAGGAATTCTCTTACTAAACCCTTTTCCTTTTTGGATGTCAAGTATGCTATATTTAACCTAAATTCTAAAAATAACATGATCATCTACGGTAATTTATTGATGGAGGTTGTTTAGAAATTTTTAGAAGTAAAAAAATATTTAAGGAGGTAAATAAGACCTACATTTGCCCTGTTCTTAAGAAGAGAAATCTAAATTCTCTGCATGATTATTAACTAATTTTATACTATAATACCATTTATAAGGTGATTTCTAAGCTGTTGGCATATAGACTAAAGATATCCTAGAAGTCATTTATTAGCTCTTATCATAATGCTTTTATAGAAGGAGGAAGCATTAGAGATACTATGTTCCTAGCTCAAGAATTCTTCAAAAATTACAATGTTAAAGCTTCTATTAAGAGTTGTTCATTAAAGATCTACTTTTCCAAAGCTTTTGACCCTTTATTATAGAGTTTTATTATCAACTGTCTCTAAGATTTTGGTTTTCTAGATCTTTTTGTTAAGTGGATTCAGACATGTATGATTTCTATTTCTTTTAGTATTTTAGTCAATGGTAAACCCACTTTATTTTCAATGGAGCTAAAAGCATTAAGTAGGAACACCTAATATCCCTTTTACTTGTTGACCTTAGCTAGAATTTCTCACTAAAAGTTATAGCAAATAGAATTGAGTTTAGTGATTCCTTCCATTTTCATTACGAATGTAAGCAGCTTAGGATCTTTAATTTGAATTTTGTGGATGAATTGTTTCTTTTATGTGGAATTGATCATAATTTCCTTTAACTACTAATGAACTACCTTACTAAATTCTCTAAGATATCATGAAATAAATCTAGAAAAAAATTATACTTTTCATTTTAGCTAGAGCGAGAAATACTTCAAGACTTAGTGCAATAATTGGGCTTCAAATTCAACAAGCTCCTTTTAGATACCTTAGGGTTCTAATCACTACTAAAAAAACTAATGTTTAAGGATTGCCTTCCTCTCTTAGAAATTGTCTAGCATTAAACTGTTAGTTGGCATAGTCGATTCCTTTGTTATATAAGAAAATCAAAGCTAATCTCCTTAGTTCTTTCAAACTTACAAAATCATTAAGCTCCCATTTAATTCTTCCTAAGAGAATTATCAAAGAGGTTGAAAGATTGATAAAGAACTTCTTATGGTTAGGTGGTGATATCAACTCTGCTAGCTCTAAAGTTAAATTGTCCAAGCTATGCTATTCTAAGCAAGGAGGGAGTTTAACTCTAAAGTTAAATTGTAAGTTTGGCTGATAAGCTCCTCTCTTAGAGCATTGGTATATACCACCTACACCCGTACCAGTACTGGTTTCTGGCCGGAACGGTACATACCGACCGGTACGGTATGAAATTCATAATACTGGTTTTAACCCTTAATGTTTGTACTAATACTTAATTTAGATTCTACTGTTTGAAATTATTTAAAAAATCATAACATTTTAGATTTATTTAAATTAAACGCTCAATTAATATAATCTTTAATTATGTTGAATTATATTAATTAAGTCTTACGTAAATATTTTTTTTACCTTATATAATACTCACTAATGCCACATGAAGCCCTGTAAGGAACCCACATGATATTAGGGGCTCCATTTCCAAAATAAAGCTTTTTTCTTTTTTTTTCTTTTTCTATTTCTTCTTCACTATAAGACGTACACAATTTTTTGGTATGGATGGGTTCAAATGTCATTGACATCGATGAGCAGTCACAATGCAACAAATGCAACATACCCAACTCTCATTAAAGCAACTTTAAATGGAGCATTCTATCATAAAATACTCTAGATTAATATGCACTTCTTTGTTAATCCTCCAAATGTGTGTGGTCATGGCTTTGATCAAAATTCTAGCTTTTCTCTTTAAAACTCTCTAACAACTATGTATTATTGCAGAGATCCTCATAGGTTTTAGTGACTTCTTTTTTTTAATCTACGAAATTGTGAACAAATTGTTGTTAGAAGCAACATAATATTGAAGTAAAAGAGAACAAACCATGAAACCTTTTCTCCTTCTTCTCTTTACCCTTCTCTCTACTCCACCTGCACCAAACCATGAAACCTTCACTCTTTGAACTTTTCCTTACCTTTACCCTCTTATTTCTCCTGCCAACTTTTTTGTTCTTCTTCTTTATTTTCTCTCTTCCTCTCTCCTTCTCGAACTACTTCTCTGTCCGGTTTGAACCTAGTTTTTTTTTCCTTTTTTGGTAGCCCATTTTTTTCATCGAGTATCGGGTTCTGACAGTTTACTGTTAATGGTAACATGTTACTTAGTGCTCCATCCTTGTCTCTATCTCCTCCAGTGGATACAGAGGACTTCCCTCCTCTATCTGTCAACCCTACACCCTCCCCATCTTATAACCCATTGCACAAGGTAGAAAAGTCAACATGGAGTCACATTATAGGAGATCCAGAAACTTTTGAAAGCTTGCAGTTTGTTTCAGGTGTTATAGAGGGACTTGTTTCTCCACCAGAAGATGTGCTACAGTTGGGAGCTACCAAATGGTAGTCCCTTGTAGTTTACTTTCTGGATAAGAGGATGATATACTTGAATGTCCAACATTGGGCATAACTCAAGTGGAAAAAATGGGGTCTTTAAATCACTCTCATCACGGAAGACGACCTATTAATCTTTCAATTCCCTTCAGTTGATATAGTGACAAAGGTGATGGCGTTGGGGCCTTATCATATACAAGGTAAATATTTATATTTGAGAAAATGGGAATTGGGTTTTAAGCTAGATAGAGCAGAGATTAGAACGTTATCTATATGGATTAACATGCACAAGGTTCCTTTTGAGTATTGGTCTTCAAAAGGTTTACGGTAATTTTCTAGCTACATTGACACACGTCTTGCCATAGACAAGAACACAACAAACATCAAAAGGTTAGGTTATGCCAGGGTATATGTTGATGTTGAATACAGAAAAGCACGATCGAAAACATTCCTATAATAAGGTATGGTGAAGGTGGTAGATCGATTGAAGACAAGATACAATTGTCTTACTTATGGAAACCTCACATGAAGGACAAAGCCAAGGTCTAGATCCCTAAGAAAAATAAAATTGAAGAAGAATCCAATGGAGTTATAAATAGTGATTATAAACACCAGCAAAGCAAACAATTTGGAGAGTCCAGTAATTCAAAACAAGGAGATACCCCTGATTAA
Source organism: Erythroxylum pelleterianum (assembly GCA_027563865.1). Lineage (NCBI taxonomy): Eukaryota > Viridiplantae > Streptophyta > Magnoliopsida > Malpighiales > Erythroxylaceae > Erythroxylum > Erythroxylum pelleterianum. The sequence goes on along the minus strand of JAOQMR010000006.1, from coordinate 18,095,462 downwards.
AAAAATGAGAACTAGAATCTACATGAAACATCTAAGACAAGTGAGAAGAGTTACACTAATTTGGATGGGAATGATTAGACCAAGATGATAAGGGAGGTAGCATATTCATCTGATACAAATGTACCAAGTCCCCTTGTTAATCAATAGCTTGAAGTTACTTCTCTTATAAACTCACCTATTTAACATAATATATGCGAAAATGAAGAATCTCAAAGTAGATGATTCTCAACTGATATACAAAACCAATATGATGGAGGAGAAAATGTGTCACCTACTAATAATGCAAAGATAACTGAATCCAGCAGTAAAACATAAGTCACTAAGTAGAAATGGATCAATGGCTTATAATGGGGTAAAGTAGTAGGAGATCCAAGAGGAAAATCAAACCTAAACTCCCCTCAAGAATTGTACAATATGGAATGTGAGAGGACTCAATTGTCTTAATAAACATTTGGCTCTAAAGGACTACCTAGGGGCCAATCATTTGGTTTTTGTTAGTTTGGTGGAAACTAAAATAAAGGAAGAAGTATTTCAGGAGGTTTGAAGTTCATACCAGCAGAATGGCAAGCTTTAAGCAATCATTCGTAGCATCCAAATGGTATAATCATGGTAGCATTGGATCCTACTTATCTAACTCTATCCAACTAGTTTTACACTAAACAACTCATCCATTGTGAATTCATTATGAAGCAAACAAGATGCCATTAGCGATTACGGTTATATACGCACACAACTAGGAGTTTCAAAGGGCTAGTTTGTGGAGGGACTTAAACATTATTGAATCGAACCTTACAACTCCTTGGATGTTTTCGGGAGACTTTAGCTATTTTCTTTCTCCAACTGAATCTATTGGGAGAAGAATCATTACTCATATAGACATAGAGGAGTTAACTGAACTTACTTCTCAGATGGGATTGGTTAATCTCAAGTTTCACGGTCCTATCTATACCTAGAGCAACCATCAATAGAGAGCATCATTGATTCAGGGGAAACTAGACAGATGTTTGGTGAATGATCAATGGCTCACCAAAATAACAGAGAGTTATGTAGTATTTGGGGAGCCTTTTTTTAGAACAAACTTTATTCAATGTCCACATCACCAGAAGCTAAATGTTAGGGAGATCTCCATTCAAGTTCTTCAATTCTTTGTTAAACCATCTATAACTAGATTTAATTATTGTAGATGCTCTTGCTAAAAGATTTCAAGGATCCAAATCATATCAATGTTTGTAAATTCTAGAGTTCATCAAATCTAAATGTATCAAACTGATGAGGAGAGTCATTGATCTTACGAAGACAGATAAAGCATAAGCCATGAAGGAGCTATCATTCACTCAAAAATAATACGCAAATGACCCTACAGATGCCACACTCACTAAGAAAGAGAAAGCAGATATTAAGAAGTATCTACAAGCTTTTAACGCTTACATTTCACAACTGAATCAGAAGTCTAGAATTTATTGGATCCAACAACGAGATAGAAATTTCAGGTATTTCTTTAGTTTGATTCAAGACAAAAGGAATAGAAACAAGATTGTGTCTCTAGAAGACAATAATGACACTGTGAGGTATAATTAAAAAAAAAAGATGAAAGACACAACCATAAGCTACTTTAAAGTTATAAATGGTGAAGCTACCCATACTAGTTGCTTTTTAGAAGATCTGCTCAACTATATGCTTTGTTCCATTAATCTATCTCATCATTTAAAACTGCTCAAGCAAGTCACTAATGAAGACATAAGAAGGTTTTTGTTCTCCTTTCATCCTGATAAATCTCTAGGACTAAATGGATTCAATGTAAGATTCTTCCAGGAAAAATGGAATATCTTACAAATGTCAGTGATCAATGCAATGTAGGAATTCTTCAGGAGTGGTAAGTTACATATAGAGATGAACAAGACTTACCTAGTCTTGGTTCCTAAAAGTCCTAATCCTATCAGCTTGAATGACTTCATACCTATTGCTTATTGCAATATGGTGTATAAGGTCATTGTAAAAATCCTAGCTAATAGGTTGAAGGCTACTTTGCTTGGCTTAATTCATCCAAGTGAAGGTGCTTACATTATTGGTAGAAGTATGAGTGACAACATCATATTAGCCCAAGAATTGTTTAAAGATTACAAGTTCAAGAAGCATATTAAGAGTTATGACCTCAAGATAGACTTCAAAAAGGCATATGACACTATTGAATGGAGTTTCATTATAAACTCTTTATATGCTTATGGATACCCTTCTAAGTTTATCAGATGGATTTAGGCCTATATCATATATGTGTCCTTTTTAGTGATGATAAATGAAGAACCTAGCCAACTTTACAAAGCTATTGGAGGAATTCGTCAAAGTGACCCCCTTTCTCCCTATCTATTTGCTATTGCTATGGAAGTTCATCAAAGAATCACACAACTTTGTATACAGGACAATATGAATTTTAGATTTCATAATCAATGTAGAGATCTTGGAATCAGTAAACTTTTTTTTTTGGCTGATGACTTGCTTATGCTTTGTGTCAATGATCTTGCATCTATGACAACACTCTTAACATCATTGCAGGCATTACAAGAAGCGTTACGTTTCATATTCAATCCAAGAAAAAGAGTTGCTTATCTAACTAGACATAGTTGTGATGATTCAGTGAGAATGACAGAAGATTTGGGATTTACTATTCTTCAATTACCACTCTCATACTTGGGGGTTCCAATCTCTATTGTTGGATCCCGTTTCCGGAACCCAACTCTCGATCCGAAAGCGATTCACAGCTTAAAAAAATATCGCTTCATTTTTTTTTCATTTACACATCATTTAAAGTTGTTTAAATTTCCCATTTTGAAATTCGTCAATTGATCAATCCACATTATCCTTTCAATTCCATCATACCATAT
>JAOQMR010000006.1:18076342-18090840 GCA_027563865.1 Erythroxylum pelleterianum | reverse complement strand
ACTTAAAACACTCATTCCATACATTAACCTCCAAATATCACTGCAATATTACCCAAGTATAACACTAATTTCCTTATTTACCAATTTTGATGTCCAATAAAAATTCGGGGTCCAACATCTATAATAAACTCAAGGAAGCTAAATGCAAGCCCCTTATTGACAAAGTGAACAGAAGAATCTCTAAATGGAGCAACAAATTCCTATCATATGGAGGTAGAGTGTAATTAGCTATCTCGATTTTTAACAATTTGCATGTTTATATGTTATCGTACTTAGTTATTCCCAAAGGAGTTATGAAGAACATTGATAGAATTATTAGAGACTTCATTTGGAATGGACAGAGTTCTAGTGTGGGGAGAAGTCCTAAAGTGAAATGGAGTTTCATATGTCTTCCTAAACGGAATGGGGGATTGGGAATCAACTCAGTGAGTAAAATGAACAAGATTATATTAGTTAAAAGATTATGGAGCATTTGCTAGATAAAGAGAACTTGTGGATAAGGTGGGTTAGCATGTACCATATCAAATAGAAAATCATTTGTTCAATTACTCAGAAAGCTCATCAGTCTTATACCTTTCAACAGATTTTTCATATTAGGTCCTTTATACGTCCTCACATCAAGCACTACATTTGTAATGGAGTAAGCATTGCATTTTGGTTTGATCATTGGTATGAATTGGGCCCTCTCTGTAATACTCAACTCTTTCCAACTTTAAGAGGTTCTATCCCGGAGGATACTAAAGTGCAAGTTCTAATTTGAAACAATAGTTGGCATTGGTCTTTTCACATAAGTAGAAGAATTGGATTGATTGTAGAACACTAGCCTACATATAATCCAAACCAAGCCAAAGAGGATGAAATCAAATGGGAACTTCACAAGTCTCATTCATTTACTAAGTCCTACGACCAATTGTTACTTGGACCTATAGTCAAGTTCTCTTTTCATACTCTTATATAGGGATTAGATATATCACCAACTCATTCTTTTATCTTATGGTTAGTTGCACTACATAGGTTAGGAACCAGAGATAGAATCAAATTTCAAATTCTTGACCGTTCACTTGCCCCCCTCATAATCCATTAGTGGGTAGGGTGGTCAACTTCAAGGGCTATTTTATTAAATTTTAAATTCTTGATCCATGTTGTCCTTTATGTTCTAGAGAGAATGAAACATTAGATCACTTATTCTCTAAGTGATTTCAAACTAATTAGATATGGTGTGCATTTCTTAACCTCTTTAGATTACAAAATTGAAATCTTAATTGGATGAATTGCTTAATTTGGGCCAATTAGTTTAGGTGAGCTAATAGCCATAATTAGGATTTATTATAGGCATTGGCACCTCATATGTTATCAGTTCCATCATTAATAAAGGAGTTTCTCGAGGACCTTTCCTAATTCTTATGGGTGTCTCTTTTTCCATAACTACGCGAATACTTGCAGAGTTCAAGCTTTTAACCACTAATTTGGATAGTATGGCGATATTTGTCTTAATTTTTTATAGGATCTCATAGAGAAAAAAGAAGACAAAAGAAGGGAAAAAAAACTCTTATTTTGAAAGTGAGACTCACACCCACCAAGATGGTGTAGCATTGGATATGTACAGCTTGTAGTATTTGAATAACGAAATTTAGAATGTGAACTCCTGAAAGGGTTTACTGTGCTAAATGACTGGTGCGATCAAAATTTGCAGCCTTGAGAGTCACATGTGTAAGGACTTGAAACAGAAACTTGTAAAGAGGCGAGAAGCCTTAATGCGGCTTGTAACTAGAGCTAAATGACGCTACAAAATGACAAAGCAAAGGGAAAGAATATAGTGTTACTCGAACTTTGCTCAAAAGATTTGATTATGGCAACCGTTTGGGAGGCTTCATTACGGATGAGTTGGCAGCAGCAGTAGTAGCAGCGGCAATTTTTTTAACATCTGAAAGATACAGTTTTGAGAGTCAGTTGCATAAAGCAATATAAGAGAAGAATCCATGAGCTAAGCAATCAGTTAAGGATGTCCTAGTTCATACTCACTTGTCGGAGCTTTCGAGGAATCCCTTGATGCTGAGACAAATGCCGATTTGGCTTGTCCAAGTTTTTGTAGGCTTCGAATCTTTGATGCCAGTTTACTCCTGAAGAAATCAAAGATACAAGGTTGAATGAAGATGCACATGTACAGGCCACAACATGACAACTGTAATAAGAGACCAAAATGTAGCTCAAGAGACGCCATCTCCTGTTCTTGTTTTCTACCGTACGTCACGTATGTGTCCTCTATATTGTTCCTGTTCTTTTTTTCTTTCTTTAATTTTCTCGTATTCTTTCCCAAATAATGATTCACAAGAGTCCGTGTATGCCTAGTAATACACATACAAAGCTTTAAAATGTTGCAGACTTAACCTCAGCATTTAGTGTTTACAAATCACCAGATCCCAATAAGCAGCCTGCTAAGAAAAACATGAATTTCTTCCAAGAAAGACAGGTGTGAAAAGAGAGAGTTGGAATCATTCACTAGGAACCTGCTTTTAATTAATGATAAGATTTTTATAATGATTAAGTGCAATTTATGGTGATTGAGTATTCAGAATGTAATAACAAGTAAACAAGTTTCAAATCTTCCTTTGTAACCATCACAGAATGATGGCAGAATATTATTTAGCGTGTTCATCTTTGTTGATTAAAATTAACAACTTTTACTTTTCTTTCTTTCCTATTCTTCTTCTTTTACTCCTCATCAGCATAAATTTCCAATCCTTTGAAATGGTAACCAATGGCTTTTCATGAAACATCAAATTTACGAATAGTATCATAAAATTTGTTCTTCCTTTATGCTTGCAAGCGTTCCTATGTGTGTATATTGAAATGCAACTCAACTTTTATCAGGAAAACAAGATGATATACTACTTACTTCTCCAGCTTGTCTGATAGTTTTGTGCTTTCTTCTGTGGAGCCATCAAGCTCATTCCCTGCAGAAGGAACACTGTCAGATATGTCACATAGTCTATCTTCATTATCCCCGTCACCAGATTCAGAGATCTCAACATCTGGTGGTGTACTATCCTGAACAATCGCCTCTCCATAATGCTTGTCACTCTTCTCTGTGTTGTCCTCATCAGAAGCTGCGTTTTCTCCATTCAAACCAGGATTGAAATGTTTTGGATCTTTAAGTAATTGTAAGCGCTCAATTTGCTCATCCTTTTTGGATATTGTGTCTTTTAGAGATGCCACCTACATAGCCCAACAATGTTCTTACAACATAGTACATTTTGTCTTCAAATAAATTTTTAAGTTAAAGGAACTAATAACCATACATCAATGCTAATGCAAAATTACTCCAGTTCTCCAATCCATGTTTTTGGTGTGAACTCAGGCTTGCTTCATACAACATATTAAGGAGCCCTAGACAACTTGGTCTACGGTTCATCATCTCGATTACACATCATTTCTAAAGAGGCCATATGCAGCTTTTCAATCCTGTACTTCATTTACTTGACTGCTAAAGTCCAACCTAAACCTTTGCTACGAGGGTTGATCTTGGCCTAGAAATGATGGTTAAAACTAAAAAGAGAAACTCCAATTATTTGGATTTTTGGTCAGAATTCAATCATCTAATCAAATCATTACCTTCCATTAAATCATGAACACAAACACTCACTGTAATCTTAGCTTATTTATGCAAATAAACATCATTGCAGCTTGCCTGATTCACTTGATCAAACTCTAACTCGGTTAATTTAGACTCATTTCTAAAAGAAACTTGGTCAACATAACAGCTAGGAAATGTGAAAAAGGTTAAGGTGCTGATTAATCTTATATATCCCAATAATAGCAAAAGCATACGTCAGGCAAACGAGATACAATAATAGATAAAGTGTGGTAAAATAGGAATTGTCCAGATCTCACAGGTCACTTGGTAATCAAGGTGGTAGGGGAAACATGATTTGAGGGGCAGAGCATACAAGAGAAAGAGATTGCTAAGGAATTAAAAATGGATAACTAGTTAAAATTTAAACATTTTAATAGCCATTAAGATCCTATTCGTATGCCTAGATGATGTTAGCGTAGGTCAGCACAGCAGGTTAAAAGTAAAAAGACGACGGTGCACTTAAAAAATAGCGAACCTGCTCCATTAACTCTCTAACATCTCTGCCCTCTTTACTGCTTCGTGCAGCACCGAGTTCAACACCAGAAACCCTCTCAGCAAACTTGAGAGTGCTCATTGTTTCAGAATATGAACTTGCATCAGGATTGAGTTGCACAAACATAAGTGTCTTTGCCTGACCTCCTGCAATATCAAACCCAGCATACGAGTTCACATGAAGTTTAACTGTAGAAAACAGTTGTGTCGAGATAAGATAGGTACGATGACGTGATGAGAACACATATCAAAACATGACCTAAAGAGCTTTGGAGGAGTTGAGTGAGCTTGCTGTTTCTGTATGGTACATGAGAACTCTTTTGTGCAAGAGCAAAAATGACATCTCCAAGGGCAGATAATGATTTGTTTATATGCTGTGCCTCTTTAAGTCGATCTCCAGTTACCTCCGAGCGATCAACCCTTTCACTTCCTGCTAGATCCACTAGATGAAGATTACCTTGCAATATACCACCAGTGTGCAAATCCTTTCCACGAACATTGATACTGACAACACTGTGTGCAAAGATCTGAATTAAAAAAACTTGATGGACTTCAAGGTGTTGGATAATACAGACATAAATGTGTTCCAAGGCTAAACAATAAGAACCTATGAGAACGACTGCTTCTTTCGTTCATGGCTGTAGCACTAACAGCTTTGTTTTTAATTCCAATATCCATTACTTCTAGTACATCTGAAGTCGATGCAACAGGGAGTATGGTAGCATTAGGCACAGCTAACCCAGTAGCTTGTGAAGTAGACATGATCCCAAGTGTGTGCAAGTCAAGGAAACTAATTTGCACTCTCATTGGAAAAAGGAACAAATGCAAACTTCTAAGAAGACGCAAATAAATGTATGAACGTAAAGATGTTCCACTAAATAGAAATGTAGCTTTGGAGCTAATGAAGGGTCAATGAATTCCTTTTTAGGGTTAATCAGATAATATAGTTGTCAAAAATAAAAATCTGCAGAGGCTTCATAATAATCATAATCAGACTAAGAGCAAAGGATATTTTTTCTGGGAACCACCGGTTGCCAATAGATCACGCACTTGCTCATTGTAGATTTCAATCATTTGTACCCCAACCTCAAATGTAAAAGAAGCACTTCTGCTGCGTGATATAGCGAAAAGGTCATTAAGAGCTCGATAATTTACTCCCCAGTCCTCTTCAGTTGCTCCATCAGGGCCAGTCTGGAAAAGGGCATCTTGATAAGCACGTCTGGAAGTCATTACTTCACGAGAAACAAGCATAATAAAAAAATAAAAAATAGAGTTTATACCATTGTGTAGGTCTTCCCAGAACCAGTTTGGCCATACGCAAATATACATACGTTATACCCATCTAGTATACAGCGGATCAAAGTTTTGGTGTCTGAAAATACACCCGCTGCAAATACTCAAAACTCATACAGTTAGTCATTGCTACAATCTCACATTGTATTCTCATTCTGAAAAGAAAAAACTAGCAAGGAATATTTACTGATCAAGATTGTAATGTAGAAGTTAAGAGATACTGAGATTAGAACCTTGAGTAGCATCTGGACCATAAACCTTATTAAACCTGAACATTCTTTGGCCATCCTTCCCTTGTTTAGAAGGATTTGCAACAATCAACTCTCCATCTTCACCAATATACTCTATTATTGATCCTTTTTTAGGCTGACCAGGAAGAAATGGCCTTATCCGACAATACACTCTTATGTTTCCTGCAGAATGAAATACAGATATTGTATTAGATGGTGCTGCGATACACACATTGGTAAATCAAACGGTAAAACCAATACCTTTTAAGTCTTGAAGCTCGTTAAACATCTTCCTATTTTCAGCCAGAACTAAATGATAGTTCTCATTTGCATCTACTAATGTTTTCAGCTTCAATCCTGTACAAAATCGATGTTAGATCATTGCTAACTGCATGAAATTGACACAAATTTAGAATAGAGATAACCAACCCAGGTGATCAACTTCCTCTTTATAGCTCATCTGCACTTTTACAATGTCATGCCTCACAGTACCACAAGATGATCTCAATTCCTGAACATTTTCGACACTTAGTATCTGAAAACATGGAAGGCCTACAAGATAGATCAAATTTTCACGCACCTGTATTGCACCGAATTGAAACTCCATAAAACTCCGGAAAATATCTTCTTTCTTATTCCAATTCTGGCTTTTTGATTTAGAAAGTGCCTCCAAAACTTTCATCCTGCTCCTTGAATCTTCTAAGAGGTGTTCAAGCTCTTTTACTTTTGCCTCAAGGCCAACTTTAGAACCCTTAGTTTCTGTCTCCATTTGTAAACAACGCATCTCATGTTTTTTCTTCACTATTTCTAGTTCTTGCTTCAGAGCTGAAAGTTCAAGATTCTTTTGCTCCTTCTCTCTTAGCAATCTGACGGTGTCCTCCTCCTTCTCTTTTAGCAATTTGACCGTCTCCTCCTCCTTCTCTTTTAGCAATCTGACTGTATCCGCCTCCTTTTCTTTTAGCAATTTGACTGTGTCCCCCTGCAGCTTTGTACTTGCTTCAATTCTGGAATTCTGGATATGTAATCATGTAATGTTTTTGGTGAAATATATCAAAAGCAGTGGGAAATGATCGGCAGATTTTTTGTGAAGGAAAATTTACAAAAAACATAGGCTTGTCTATTAATTAGAAACGGATAGCAGGGAGATAAGACTCAACAGTCTAGATCCCAAGAAATTTGCTAAATCAATTTTGTTTTTTAATTGGCATTTGAGACAGTATTTTCGTCATGCTTGCAAGAGTCTTGGAGAGGACAATTCAAATACAATACCTTTGTTTGCTGAATATGGTCCACGACAATCTGCATTAAATTTAGTTATTTAAAAGAGTTACACAGACCAGGGCAAATAATACATACATGTACAGGGAAGTTCAAACGAATTATTTTCCATACCCCCGACTCCTCACCAGTCCCAGAAGCAAGGGTTTCAAGTACGCTTATCCTTGACAGGTACTTCTCCTCACGAGCCTTAAATAGGTTGTTTTGCTGAAGGACACCAAAGAAGCATTGATACACAAGGCAAGGGAAGACAAATTGGGAGAAGAATGAAGTTAAAAAGAAAAAAGAGGGAGTTGTACAGTTCTCAAATGTTCAGCTTGGGTTGATATTCTCCGTTCAATCTCCTGCACAACTTTTCTCAGCAGACAAGCCCCACGCTGCTCAACAAGATGCACATATATCATCAGTGCAAGTACATAGATGATGGTATTGGCACACTAGCATTGCGCTACCATTTCATACCTGAGGTATTTCACCATTCTTCCTCTCAATGCTTTCATCCAGAATCCCATTCACAACACTCAAAAGTGACTGAGTTGGGGCATTCTGCATTGCAATGGTGTTTTATGTAGTCATCATATCATAATGGCACATTTACAAAAATTCCAAATATCCATAAGAGTATGACAATTACATCCAAGCTATTTGATTTCATCATTTCTGACATCTTAGCATGACGTCCTTGTTTCAGTTGAAACACCTCTTGGAATTTATGCCCCACGTGATGCATCAATGCAGCTGATGGCTCTGTCCAATGGAAGAATACTATTGATGATGAGGGATTTGAATACCAAAAGGTTTATAAGCATCAAAGCAGATAGATGTCTGTTCTGTACCATACGAGAAATATTACATGGTGTTCTATAAAGCAGCATGCAAAACGAATTGCTATCTAGACAAACTGCGTAAAGCTTCTAAACTTCAGTCAATTACTGCGTAAATGAGAGAGAACGGGTGAGAAAGATAGACGAGATACCTGATTTTACATTACTGCGTAAAGTTTGTTGAAATTTAGAATCTGGCGAAGCTTTCCACTTTTCTTCTCTAGATGGTGGAGATATAAGGCCACTAGAAGACAAATCACTATTTGATCTACTACTTCTACTAATCGCAGAAGAATTCTCTCCTCCTTGCACGTACTTTTCACGAAGCATTAGAAGGGAATCTACAACTGCCTTCATAGACCCCTGGGATTATAAAACATTTTACATGGAGAAAATAAACCAGCTTGAGTACTGCTCTGGACTTCATTCATACAAACTATAGAGCTGTTTCTTCTTCAATAAAGGAGTGAGATATACCGTCGTGCTGTCTTATGTTTAATATAACGAGGAATTCACCTTTTCTAGGTCTGCTATTTCGAACATTGGGATGCCCAACTCATCCATACAGGAAAGAAACAACTTAAGGTTTTCTGTGCCTGAATCTGTGGATTGATCAAAACCACGCACCTGAAACAAAAAAGTGGAAAACCATATCAATAAAACGCAAATTAAGAGATATGATCATGAGCCACCCTAATAGGAACAGTGACTGGGAAACGTAACCTTGTTTAGATAACCAGGCTTTAGCCTGTCCAGAATTTGAAGAAGAACAGTGCCATCAATCAAGCAGGATCTCAACTCTTCAGTAGAAGCATTTTGTGGCAAATCCACATGAGGAAGTACATTATTTATCCACTCTACCAATAATGTATGCTGCTTAACTGGAGACGAAAAAGAAGGAGGAATAAGTTCTAACAAATGGTTACTTGCATGAAATCTAACTTCAAATAAGTGGGAACTAATTACAACTCCACTTACCTTCCGATTTCTTGCTGTTGAGTCTCCCTAACTGTTTAATAAGCTGATCCGAAAACGAATTCATGATGAATCTAACAGCAGTGCAACCTGCTTCAAGATGAATTATTTGAATATAATAAACAACCGATCCCCACTGGTTTTCATAGTCAGGTCCTGAAATCGGTCAAATGTCATCATTTGAGCCTGTCCAAAGCAAAATGATACAGATAACCTGCAATAATTCAACGCTTTGGGCAATTGACCATGATCATTCCTCTGCCTAGTACAAATTTGAACAACAAACGATGAGCAATGTCAAAATTTTTGAAGGCAAGAAATGGCTGATCCACTGAAAGAGGAGTTGTTAAACTTGAAAAGATATATTCCTAGCTCAGATATTGTGCCAAGTTAATCACCTTCATAATGCACAATTTAATTTGAATGCTAAAACTTCACGCAGCTGCTTTTGCTTCTGTCTTAATAAATATAGAAACACAGACATAGAGATGCGTCGACTTGCATAACGAGACAATGATGTGTGTGCACAATGCCTCTCTTTTATATCTATACGCAAGCTATCGAAACATATATATTTTCGATTTCCTGTGTGCTGCAAAAGAACCTATCTTCCACTGAACTAAAGATAACTATGATGACCGTGAGATTATATCGAAACTCCATGCACCATGCTCGTATTGCAACTGCATAAAATAATTTCGAACATCAATATTCTAAGCTAGCTAGGACAAGCAAAATGAGAAAGGACTGAGAGTGAGGCAAGCGTAAAATGCCAAATGCATTATTTATATTACTTCAAACCTGTAAAAAATTTGTGCTTTTCCAGTCAGTCACAAAAGCTAACAACTCTATCACACACATATGGAAAGATTATCTACACTGCCAGTGAAGTGTTTAAATAGAACATATGCATGAGAAATGGTGGAAATGTTATATATTCTGGATATCAGGAAAAAATAAAAGACGAAAGAACTGATCACCTTGATGTTACATAACTGAAACAAACAAGCACATTAACAATGAAAAAGTAAAGGGAAGAATAATCAAATATCATCAGAGCAAGAGCCAAATGGAACAGTAATTGAGCTTAACCAGCCCATTACGAAACGAACCTGAGGGAACAAAAAGGAGTCACATTTGTTTTAGATAAGAGAAAATGAAGACGAAGCCAGCGTCATGTAAAGAAAGAAAGTCACTAGATTCTTTTTGCTTTTGTTCTATGTTTCCCTGCGATATCTTTGGTATTCCGTGCGGCCACCGTTGGTCTTCTGTGCATGTATGAAAGAGGAAGAGGATTAATGAGACTGTGCGTGAAAGTCGGAGTGCAACTCTCTGTAGGTACGGATCAGGTGGATGTTTGGCACGTGTGCATAGACCGATTGTGACGGTGAGTCTTCTGTGCCATCTTTGGTTGGCAGCGAATTGTGGAGACCGTAGTCATAACAATTTGGGGTGCTTGTTGCATTCAATTTAACAGTCTTCCATAAATAAATACTGCACCTATGCCAATACTTTGTAATATAAAAATCGGTAAATTTATATTTTAAATATAAAAAATATTCAATGTTATAATATCTGTTAAAAGTATGTAAAAATTTTAATCAAAATTAATTTTTTATTTTTACAAATATGATTTAACATTAATTTATTAATATGGTTTGTTACATATATGTTGAATTTATTTACATAAAAGAGTACAATAAATTTTAATAAATTAAAATATTAGATAAAATAATTATTTTTATTAAAATAGTGATTAATTATTTTTAATTGAAATATATTAACTAATTTAACTTATGCGATATTAGAGCAGTAAAATTATTGATGGGAATATATGAAATTAACTCTTAACTATATTTATAGTAAATTAAAAATTTCAAATATAATTTTAGATTCAAATTATAATTTATCTTATAAAAATATCCTTTGTCTAGATCTAGATTAATACATTAGAAAAACCTTAATATCATTGAATTCTCAGACACACTAAATATCGAGTTGGCAATTCATATATTCATAATGTCTCTATTTACAATTCATATAAATATCTCCATATATGTTTAAATAACATATTACATAAGTCATTCGTTATCATCGTTTTAGAATGTTTTCAAGTAATTTTAATTTCATTAAGCTAGTCTAATTTAATTAATCATCAAACTATAATATATTTTAAATAAATTTAAATATTTAAGTATTTTCTTAAAAAGACAATAGTACTTAATAAAATAGGCTGATTTAATTAAACTTATTCAAATATTTATAGTTTCTTGATAAATTTATTCATCTTTATTATTTTTAGAGAGAAAAGTTCTTGTTTCTCTCTACTTGCTTTATGCTTTCTCTAGTAACCAACCTTCTTTTTTTTATTTTCATTGTCCTTCATATTAGGTGAATTTTTTCCTTTAATTCAATTCTTCTTTGTCTCTCCTTTATGTAAGTTGCTTTAGATTGCTCTGTTTACCTCTCCAAATTGATCACTCCTTGTTAGACCTTCTGGTTTATTTGGGTCAAGGATATCTTTTTCCTCTTGATTGCATCAGTCGCTTTTACCTTTTCTCCTTACCATTTTAGAATAATTTTCTAAAATTTATTCATTCTATCCCTACCAGTTTCTCCAGCTTTACTAAAATGTCATCCTTTCATGTGAAGCAAAACCAGTCTAGTTCCCTCAATCTAAGCAACTTCCCTCCTTTGCCCTCTAGTCCTTCCCCTCTTCCCCTAGGCTTAACAACTCCATCCCTTACTTCATTTATGTCTTCAGCTTAAGCTGAAATCTCCCTCAAACTTAAATCTTTCAACTATAACGTCTCCTTTACAGACTGCTCTAAGTCCTCCACCACATACAACTACTTCTCAAAACCATTTCACTCCTTAGGAAAAGAACTTTTCCTACCTTTACAATTATGAATTTTTGCCTTAGTTGGAAACTAGTGGTTAGTGAACTTTCTAATGTGTCTCTTCACTATTTTCCTCCTTTAACTTTAGAAGGATTCCTTATTTAATCTCCTCCCCTAGAGATACTAAAGGAAGATGTAGGTAACTAGTCTTTTACATTGGTTGGGTTCTTTATAGGAAAACACCCAGTGTTCTCATTAATTAACTCATGGGCTTCTAAACACCATAAGCATATGGGATTAAAGGAAGTTCTTCTAAATTAAGATAACTTATTTCTTTTCACTTACAATTCACGAGTTATAAGTTACAAAGATGATTGAAGTAGAGCCATGACATTTCAACAACTCGTCTATTTTTTTACAACTTTGGAATCCAAACACTCAAATATAGAAGGTTAAGCAAAGACAAATCTCCATTTAGATGAACATCTGCAATATTTCTCTAATATATTAAAAAACTAATGGATTAAGCCCTTTAGCTAGCTTCATAGGAAAAATATTAGGAATGTATAACGCCACTACTGAAAAAAAGGATACGTAAGGATTTACGTGATTAAGGAGATGTAGAAAGACTTGTGTAAAACTATCTCATTGCTTACGTTTAGTGAAGGATACTTACTAGTTGAGGACTTAGTTAGAGTCTCTTACCAATGAAGGATATCTCTTAAACAGTAAGAAAAGTAGTAGAAATCAACATGGAATAACTTTTTAAGGGGTGATTACTTTGAATTAATGGCTTTAGTTGAACTAGAAATGCAAGAGACAATGGAGGTAAGACCTAATAGAATCAGTTAATGAATTATCATTTTCCCCTCACTAATCTTATAAATACAGAGTCTTCAAAGGGAATATACCAAATCTTCAAGCTCAAAGAAGAGGCTCTTGAGATTAACCTTTCTATAGAAGTTAGCTCATTGAAACCTAGTCTAGTTGTTGAAAACTACTCACTGATAGCTTCATCCTCAATGGTACATTAGGAGTATCCTCCCTACCAACCCACCAATAAGCTCATCCTTAGGAGGAAATAGCAAGGAAGGCTAAGTGGATTATACAGATGTAATATAAGGCTTCGCTTTAAACAATAGGAAGAAATCTAGAAAGAAAAGAGCTAAGGGCTATAAAAGTCAAAGCACCCTCTAGAAACCATTATATTTTAGAAAATTAAGATCATTTATTGCCCAAAAAATAACAGATCCTCATCGATTTTACATATGAAATAAAGTCTATACTTATAGATCTTTTTCAAATAAAGCTTGAGGTAGAGAATTGTAAGAATTTGCAAAATTTTGAGAATAATAGGCTCATCCTTATAAACCACCAATACCTCCAAAATCTGGTATATCATCTTAAGTATAACTTAATCAGAATAACTAACTCACTTATTATATATTTCAATTGTATAAAGCTAATTATCTTTCCAAAGGAACTTTTTATGGAAGAACTTAAGAACATTATGCCCTATATTAATGTACTTTGGATTATCTTAGGTAACTTCAAAAGTACTCTCCAAGTCTTAGAAGCATAATGTAATATTTGCTTGAGAAAATTTAACAATGATTTCAATGATTATGTTAACCATTTAAAAGTGATTGACCTCATGTTTGAAGGAAATTTTATAAATGGAGCAATAAACAAAGTGGAAATTAGCTCATTATAAGAAACTGGATAGAGCATTATTAAATGAAGATTAGTTGTATAAATTCACCGAGAGTAAAAACAAGATTCATAAACCCATTGTTCTTAGACTATAATCCAATCTTAATTCAAAATTTATCTTCCAATTAGCTCAAAAGAGTTCCCTTTCGATTCAACAGCATTTTCCAAGGATCTTTCCTTAGAGTTTAGAGGTTATAAAACTTTTAGATGTGTAAGAAGCTATGTATGATCAAGAAGGAGCTAAAAGACCTTGATAAGTCAATTTAATTGCACATATTTTGGGCGTAATTATTGTTAAGGTGTTGAAATTATTATCCAAAATTTAATGGAATTGTTCTATAATTGTTTAAAGATGATTTTTAACACTCTAAGGACGAAAAAAGACCAAAAAGGCGCAAAAGAAGGAAAGAAATCCGAAATTCTAGTCTGGCCGAAATTCAAAGATTAGGCGTGGGCACGCCTAAGGACAGAATCTCAAATCTGCAGATTTTCCAAATTTTATTTCCAATTAGAACACAAACGACCAAGATCTGCTGGACTTCTTTTCAAGATATCTTCTACCGAAAGTGAAATACCACCTAATCTAGAGGAAATCAAAAGAAGATAATAGAGAGATTCAATTAAAAGAGGATGCTTGGTGATTGCCGCACAATATACATGTATTAGGGGAGAAGGAAAAAACAATTTTAGATTAGGTTTTATCGTATAATAGGTTTAGAATAGGATTTATTTTCCTCTCGCAACTGCTGCAACCTGATTTTCTTCTTGTTTCTTATTATTCAACAGCAACATCGCACTTCCCATCCTTTGGCTGCCGCAACCTGGTGTCCACGTGATTTTCTTCTTATTTCAACAGCACAACAGGTCATCACAAACCATCGTTTTATCTCCTAGGCTGCCGCACCTCCCCTGCTTCTGATTTCTTGTTTTTTTAAAATGGTCCATCGCATATTCTGATTCAGTAGTTGCCGCAATTGATTTATTTATCTTTCATGGTTTATTCCTTCTGCACATTCCAAGTGGTTCATTCATAGGCTTAGGGACTTTAATTAATTTAATTTTCTGGTTTTCTTATCTTTTAATTTCTGCAAATTTCAATTAGGAATTTTTATTATTTTCAATAAAGACAAGTTATGGAGACTATTCTTTTTATTATTTCTTTTGATTTCAATTTAATTATGATTAACTAATTTTCTTGTCTTGGTTGAGGGATCCATGT
>JAOQMR010000006.1:18045072-18066150 GCA_027563865.1 Erythroxylum pelleterianum | reverse complement strand
TATACATTTATTACACTTTAAGCAGCGGTCCGGTCACGAGGAATGTCTAAACCCAACTTAACTGTTTCATCCAGCTTTTGCGGGAATATGTGCAAATAATGTTAAGAAAAAAAATAAATTGCTCTTATTTTAAATTTCTATGATTATGATTTTTTTATATAAGGTTGGTTTAAATTATACAATACAATATTGAAGGATTATTTTTACAATTTTTTTAAAAATTAGGGACTAATTTATAAATTTTAAAAAATTATCCGAAACGATACCTTATATTAACCGATACCAGTATAATACCGTACTATAATCCAATCCAGTACCAAGTTCAGTACGATATTCGTAACATTGGTGGTAGAGTATGAGCAAACTTAAATCATTCAATATTCCAAGTCAGTTTCCTTATTCCCCCAAGTATGAAGTTATTGCTAGCTTTCTAAATATATTGTATGGATTGATCTCCATCCATAACTACATATACTATTAGATTTATTTTTGGTATTCTCGAAATGCATGGATCAATACTTCCCAATCTTTCTTTTTAACTCCCAATATATTGTCACTATAAAGTGGGTCGATTTATACTAGTAAAGAAAAGATTAAAAAGAGGAATGTAAATCATAATTTCGATTCACGATATATTGTCACTACAAAGTGGGTCGATTTAACATCCACAATTTCGTAGGACAACGACGAACCTTATTTCAACGATTAGGTAACAACCAAAGTGCAAGTAAACAGTGGACAGGGGAAATCAAGCATCAGACCATGTAACCTCTATGCTTTCCTTGCGAGCCTTCCTTCGACGAATCCCTAAACCTTTCCAAACACTTCGCGAGGCGGCAATGCAATCGTCACTAATGTCACACTCATCGACAACCTCAGCAGTGACAGTGACACCATTTCCAGTAATACTGACTTGTTTGTTGCATCTCTCCTCGTCATCCCCTAACCAATCTGATGATATTGCCACCACCTTCTTGATATTCCTGTAGTACTTGTCACCACATGTGGCTTTCTCTCCTCCTCCTCTTTTAGAGAAGTCCCTGAAGGTTAACTTTGCCTTCATATTCTCGATTTTAGAGTTTCCCTTTTTCCTCTTGAGGCTGCTGTTAAATACTGCCTCTCTGAAACAATCCTCATCACCACTGCATTTAGGTTTTTGAAGTTTTTCTACGTCAGTTTTCTCACCAGGACTTGATTTTCTTGCTTCAACAGCTACCTCAGTCGTGACCAATACCAGGAAAAGGACGCTAAGGATAGGAATAAAATTACTGTCTCCACTGGAATGCTTCATTTTTGAAGGTGGTGTAGATGATGCACATAATCTGCGATATTGACACAGAATTGGAGCTATAAAAGGATCCAGATGAACAGAACAAAGAAAGGAAATGAGAAGAGGCGTCCAAATTCATCATTACTTTGTTTAGTCTTTTGGGCAACAAATTATACCTCAAGTGGGAATTAACGAAAAAAGTTCGTGCCAAGAATTTTTGGGAAGATTGAGAGTTGATGTTCAAAAACAATCGAATAAGATAGGGCTTCAGTGGAAGTTTCAGTATAATAAGATCGATGATTATGAAGCAAAGTTTGGCCTCACTGTAAAAGTCGAAAAAGAAATAATAAGCGGTAAAACAAGAACTGTGCATAAGTCTGTTGAAGCAAAATTCAATCAACATAAAGAGGTCGCTCTTCAGGAACATCGTGTGGAAGGCAACTTGGAAAAAATCGTTAGCGGGAAGTCTTCTGAATAGAGTTTTAAAACTTTGGTCAATCAAATTAATATTTAAGCATTAGGAAATTATCCCAATAAACGCTTGGATCTCGCAAATAATTTAAGGAAATGAATTAAAGAATAACTTCATGGACAACTTGTAAGTAATAAGAGCATAATTATGAGATCAACAATACATTGGTAGGTTTTCTATCTTCCTTTTTTAAATTATTTTTGGCTAACAATCAATTGCGGATTTTCTTGTTCCAAAAGGTTGATCCCCAACCCTAAGAGCCCCCAGTCGCAGGCCCGATCACCGCTGGAGGATTGAATCACGGTCTGATCCTGAGCAGTCCCCTAGCAGAGCGGTCCATTTCTCTCGATCAATTGCGGGTTTTCTCACTTGATTCCATGTCAGTGTTTCTTTGCCTATTGTAGCCTAGATCCTGACTCGTTTAATTGCACCCTCTCTTCTCTTATTCTCACTGGTGCTTTCCATCTTCTCCCTCTATCCCTCGTCGGTAAGTTCTTTACCTCTGGCAGGCTCGCCTCACTCCTCAATTCCATTTGTGACCCCTCTGAGTGCAAAGGAAAAGTACATCTCTTCTACTTCAACAGACATCTCTCATGTCCCAAAGTTGCTTTCTTTTTATGAAGACATCCCTGCCACCTAGCTTAGGTTCTTTGACCTTGCTCCTCACTCTCCTCTTTATCAAGTCCTAGATAAGGCTTTAGAAGTGGGTGAAATCTCCTTGTCTCCTTCCCTACAAAAGCTCCACCTCAAACATTTTCTCCCGTGGCCCTCAAAGGAAAACTTGGAGCTAGGTTATGCAAGACTAAGTTCACCTAGAATCTTTGAAATACTTCCTTCGAGTTCACCTAGAATCTTTTAAACTTAGGAATTACTCTATCCTTGTTTTGTCATTCTTTTACCTTGTTAATTTAATTATGCTAGATTCTAGATATCCAAAGGTTATGATTATCTTCTCTCAAGATCTAATCAAGTAATCCTAATTGAAATAATAAGAGTTGAATTGTAATCTCTCGATCTCTCAAAACCACCCCTAACTATTCGATTAGATTTGAAGCACCCTAAGGTTAATTAACTCACAATTAAGATCTCTCATCAATTGCTTATTAACCTATTATTTGCAAGTCTATTAAGCTACTAACTCTTGTTGCGCAACTTAACACAAGTAACTTGATTCAATCTCTCGATTTAAACTAAATATGAGTACAACAAATATCACAGAGCAGTAATATATTGAATCTAACAAGTAAAAGTTATACAAAATAATTCAATAATAAAACCCTAATATAGATTTAGCAATCCATAATCATGTTCAAAACACTACCATATTGATTTGACATACAATTCAATGAAATAGAAGAAAAGAAAATAAAGATATTAGTTTGAAGACTTGATCCAAAAAATCTAAAAAGCTGGGGTTGATCTTGACGTTTCTACTTTTGATCTCCTTTTTTGTGATGTGTAGCTTACTTTTTGATGTTTTTCTTTTTCTTTTCATACTCTTAAGCCTTTTAGGGTTCTTTTTAGGATTTTTCCACTTGTTTTGGTTTTAAAAATAGACTCGAAATATCATGAATACAAAAATATCTCAAGTTGGAAATTCCTAGTGCATGATCGTGTATTAGCTATCCCAAATCTCTAGCATGATCCTGTATGGGGATGCAGTATCGTGTTAGAGGGTTTATCTCGTCTGCTGCTTCCATACATGATCATGCATAACTATGCACGATCGTACATGGTCTTGTTCTTGAACTCTTTCTTCATCTTTTCTTCCTTTTTTCCCCTATTTCCACTCATTAGCAAACACATCAAACGACCCTTGAAACATAATATTAAGATCAAATCCCTATTCTATCATACTACAATACACACTTGACATTCCCACATTTAAATATTTGCTTGTTCCCCAAGCAAAACTAAAACCAAAAAACAAGCAACACAAAGCAAACATAATTGCAAAATCTTGCCACATAATTACACAATGCAATAATGGTACAACGGTATTAAATCCCATGGAATTAACTAAACCTCAAACATCAACCACTTAAAAAATTCCAACGCACTAACTTATTCAATTCATGTTTAAGTTCTTTGATTTAAAAACACATATTGATCAAAATATTGACACCTTATTCATACACCTACACTCATTATTATTGATCAATTAAAAAGGCAAACTATCACTAAGTAGACCTTTATAAAGATTCTTGTTATTTTAAAAAATCAGTAGGTTTAATTTTATTGCAAGTATCATCCTTTTAAATTTTCTTTAATGATTACCTAGTCTTTTAATGTAAAGATAAACATTACATCATGAATGTCCCTTAGTTACTGAACTAAGATATGGTTTTTTTTATTAGCTTGGTTGAAGTGTCATTATAGCCTTTTGACATAAAGACAAATAATTTATCGTGAATGCTCTCGGTGACCTAGCTACATCACAACTCTTAACTAGTTACCAACTTTATTCTTAACCCAATATTCCTAAAAAAGGGCAGTGAAATAGAAATTTTATTTAACATTTCTTTTTCACTATTTCTTAGCCTACCTCATTCCTTTGCAGTTAATCACTCTATTGAAAGGTTACTAATGATGCCTACCAATTTAAATGAATATAACTATTTACTAATGATGCCTACCAAATTAAATAAATACAATTATACATGTATTCAAACAAATGTCATAAATTGAAAGAATAGGTGTCATATCATAATTAACATGCATATTCATCCCAAAGACACTTAAAACACAAACTTCACCAATTAATGTGCCTTTACAATTTAAATAAACATGTATAAAGTTAAGCCAATTTTGTTCAATTCATGCTATCGACACATTTACATGATGCAACATCGTGCAACAAAAATGTACACAACACTAACATAATCAAAAACTAACACCATGCAATTATAAAGTCACACATATGCCAGTGCATAAATTTCTCCACACTTGAACAACACATTGTCCTCAATATGGAAATCACACGAAAACTTAACTACCAAAAACACACACAACAAATATAACAAACAAAAATAATAAAAATAATAAAAACAAGGGCAAGAATACTTATAGGTATTGTGGTGGTGATAACATCAGAGAAGGAATTTGGATACACTTCATGCTATGAACATCCATTAATTCAACTCTTTATAAAATAAACATAAAACTAAAAAAATAAATCACCATCAAACATGAAATTACAAAAAAGCCTAACTACGCATAACATGTTAATTTTAAGGTCGCTAGCTTGACCATTTTAGTGCTATTATTTTAATTAATTCATCTTTTGGATGTCAAAGTCTTGTGCATAATAACCAAGAAAATAAAATTTAAACATATCCTCATTATTGGGTTTCCTACTAAGTAACACTTATTTAACATCATTATCTTAACTACCCTTCTTATTTACCATCAACCTAGGTTTATATGTAGTGGCTTCCTTCTACCATTTTCTCCATGTGGCGATTTAATAGCCTGTGAATAAGCTATATGTTGTAAGATAATAATAATAAAGGCATAATGTATCAAATTAATAAGTATAATTGACTTCGTTAATGCCCTTTTAGATAAAAACAATTAATAAAATAAGGAAAAATTAAAATCTTAGAATCTTCAGTTGACTCAAAAAGTTTGTCTTATCGGAAATGGAAAGCATCTGTACTTAAGGTGACTACCAATAATTCATCAATAGTTTCATTATTTGGCTCCTCCTTTTTTCTTTGTTAATCACCTTTGTCCACTCTCTTACTTTCTCTTCTTGGACAGAGGCGTCCTCCTCTTTTTCTTCCTTAATTTCCTCTATCATCTGTTCTTTTTCTATTGTTGTTGTAAAGATTCAGCTTCAACGTAATCATTCCATACATCAACGTAAAAGATGCTCCACTCTAAATCATAAGTATTCTTATATGGTGTATTCTGAGGCCATTTTTGCTTGCAATATGGATGCTTCAACATATAATTTGGTGTCAGACTTTCTTGATTGTAATGGTTAATCCCACAAATGTTTCAACACAACATGGATAATGGTTTAGCTTCCATGTTACTCAGGAGACTCCCCACATTCCTTATTGACAATGCATTCGCAAGTTGCCTAACTTGAACCTCCAAGTTATGAATGGAAAAGGTGTGATTCTTCATTGTTTAATCAAATTTGGCTTCCATCCTCCTCTGACTTTCATCTTAGCTCGCAAATTTAGAAGTCAGGACATCTATTAGCTTATCCATCTTTAACTCTAATGAACCGAGCCTATCTTGTTGGAATCTTGGTGGTCCTTGAGCACTCATTAGATTTCCTACATTATTAGACAAAGAAAAATTTTGGTAGTTTTCCCAAGATTGTAAGCATTAGAATAGGGATTATTACCTCCTGACCATAAAGTGCACCTAAAAAGTTGAACTGCTCTATATTGTTATTTTCCACTAAACAACAATTAGCTGAGACATGACTTTCTTTTTCATATAGCTCGCATTCATGCTAAATTTCCTTGAGTGGGATGGAAAATTTAGCATTCATGTTGTTCAATTATTTCTTAGTGATCTTATGTTTATGCACCTGTAATCACACAAAAAAAGGTATCAAATTCCTTAAATCAACAAAATTCAAATTGTATAAGAAGCTAAAATTGCAATCCCCAGCAATGGCGCAAAAAAACATATTTGTTTAATTTTATGTTGTACCACAAGTATACAAGTCATATATTGTAGTATAGTTGTTATCCATCCCATTAGGATTGAAATAGTCACCTAAATTTTGAATTACACTTTATCTAAGGAAGCAAAATATTCAATTAAATGAAAATTAAAATAAGTAAAAAAAATTAATGGCTAAATAAGTAAAAGATAATAATGAAAGTGAAATTGCTTTATAATGGATACTTAGGGATTATTTTATCCTTGTTTTGCTTTACCCTTGCCTTGTTAATTCAATTATGCTTGATCCTAGATATCTAAAAGTTAGATTACCCTCTCTCAAGATATAATCAAGTAATCCCAATTGAAATAGATAAGAGTTAAGTTGTAATCTCTCAATATCTTAGAAATATTCTTAACTACTCAATTGGATTTGAAGCAATCCTAAGGATAATTAACTCATAATTAGGGACTTTCTTCAAATACTTATTAACTTGATATTTGTAAGTCTATTAAGGTACCAACTCTCATTGTGCAACTTAACACAAATAACTTGATTCAATCTCTCGATTCAAACCAAGTATGAGCAAAAAAAAATCACAAAGTAGTAATACATTGAATTAAACAAGTTAAAAGTTAAACAAAACAATTCAAGAATAAAACACTAGTATAGATTTAGCAATCCATAATCAAATTAAAAACACTAATATTCAAAGTTTGCATACAAGGCAATGAAATAAAAGAAGAGAGAAGAAAGAAATCTATTTGAAGCCTTGATTTGGAAAATCTAGAAAGCTACAGTTGATATTGATGTCTCCACTTTTAATCTCCTTTTTTGTGATGTTCAACGTCCTTTTTGGTGATTTTCTATTTCTTTTCTATTCCCGAGCCTTCTAGGGTTCTTTTTAGGATTTTCTTACTTTTTTTGGATCCAAAAATAGCCTCAAAATGTCAAGAATATAAAAATCTTATGAGCTACAAATTGCTAGTGCACGATCATGCATTAGCTATCCCAACCCCATGCATGATTGTGTTACAATGTTTATCCCCTTTACTACTTGTATGCAGAATCATGCATAACCATGCATGATTGTGCTTGGTCTTGTTCTTCAACTCTTTATTAGCCTTTTCTTCATTTTTTTTCTATTTCCATTCAATAAAAAACATATCAAACAACCTTTAAAACATAATATTAAGATCAAACCCTTGCTCTAACATAATCAAAAAAATAAAAACACACAAAATACTAAGAAGAACACAATTCTAAGTCCTAGACACTTGATTATCATCTAAGAAAACACTTAAATGCACACTTAAACATCTATAACATATTCTATAATATACACCTATTATCTTTCCCCTCTAGAGATCCTTCATGTATAGAACAAATGATGGGCTATCCTCTCTAATATTATACTTCATTAACAAAAGATTGGTTTTCCCTTTAGTTTAGCACTGTCTGAGGCTAATTGGGGAATTATAAATCTAGAAAAGACTATGATAAATGAATATGACTTCTTCATCTTCAAATTTGTGAATGAATCTTTCATATAGAAGATATTAGAAATAGGGCCTTGGACTGTTGTATGGAGGCCCTTAATATTGTAAAGATGGATATCATGTTTGAGTCATGATAAATCTATCATGAAATTCATCCCCATTTAGATAAATTTTCCGAGTATTCTCCTAGAATACTAGACCATTACACAATTTAGTTACCTTAAAAGTTTTATATGAAAACCCCTATTTTTAGATGAAAAAACAATGGGGCTAATAAACAATTGGTGTATTATGTCTTTATACTCATATTTAATGTGTCATTCTTGTATTTGAGAGTTTTATATTGTTTTTGGTCCTTATTTTAATTTTAATGCTTTTAGGTCTTAATTGCCTTCATAGCAAAAGGAGAAGAATTAAGGTAAAATATAGTAGAAAGCCATTTTAGAGGTATACATCTGGGTAAAGATGAGCACGCCCATGTGAGTAACATAAACTACTTTGCAAGGAACCGTGTAAGTTAATGTGAACATATAAAGCATCAAAGATGTTATTGTTTCATTTGTGAAGATACACGTTGATATGTGTTGTAAGGTGTATACAAATTAAATCCTTATTTTACTTTTGAATTTATTAAACAATGTAACAAATGACAAATAAGGGTCGATCCCACGAGGAAAGTTAAATTACTAATTTAATTTATTAATTACAAGTCTTTAAAAAGAAACAATTACATTATAATAATTTCGCTTATACTAAAAGAATTCCAAACAAATATAAACACATAGTATCTTCTTTAATCCATATTATTAATAAACAAAATTAAAACTTAAGAAAATAAACTTGCAATACATTCACACAATCAATATTTAAAAACATAGAAAATTATTTTCTTTGACACAAAACATTATCATAAAAAATATGTATTTAATGCTGGATTTTTTTTATGATGAAATCAAATTATACAAATATGAAGTTTTCAACTATAAAACACGTAGAAATGAACACACAATCCCATAAATCCAATTCATAACTCATCTAATTATCCTCATATATAAGTTTATCATTGTCGATGAGTTGAAATTAGGAAAAATATAAAACCAACACAATTCAAAATAAAGAAACTTATAAATTTAACTAAGCGAATACATAAATAAAAGGGGGGTTGTGATTTTTAAAATGAATCAAATTAAATCTAGAAATCAAAGAAATAAAACATAAATCTAATATAATATTTGCAAATGAATAAGCAAGTTTTAAATTTTAGTTTAGTCGTGCAACTTTGTCATATCCGAGAAAATTAGAGACATTTAACAAATTAAATGTAGAAAAACAACCAATTAGTTCCTACCTATCCCTTTTCACTTTTTAGAATTGAACAAACTCAACTCAAGAATCAAAAACAAGTTAAGTATAAAGGAACACAATCAACATCAGAAAATTTGTCCAACGAATGTCAAAATTTTAGTAATTATATACTCCATGAGTGTGGTATGCCAGAACGGTCAACAATCGAACTCATTACATATTTTTCAAAACAATGCACGCATATGAAAAAAAATCAATAAGCAATTTTGGCCTGTTTTATTCATAAACATTTTCAATTACAAGAGTTACAATCGTTATACAACTCATCAGAATTTCATTAGTCACTTGGGCCCATTTCAGATTCAAAACAATGAAATAAATATGCAGACGCGAACTGATCCTGACCTCTATTTCTTACTCAAATGCAGTGGCTAGACTCCCATTTGCCTAACAGGGTAACTCCTCTGAGCCTGAAAAATAATGTTGCAATTTTGGTGAGTTTTGTGAACTCAGTAAAGTAACCATCCTCGATGGTTCACTCAACTCATACAACACATCAACATATATATAACCACATAATTTACATCATTTCATTTATCATGTAGCATCATATATCACATTCAGAGCAGTCAAACCGATCATTTCAATCATTTAAAATACACATATCAATTATAAGTGCAATGCACATAAAAACTCACTTTCATTTATTACTTTGTTGTGACCGAGTGCCTTTTTACTAGTTCATATCTCTTATGAATACCAAGCTTATATTAGATAATGTCCCATATCCCTTAATAGATTCCGGGTACAATAGCAACTAAGCGAGAGGCTCTTATCAGATTTTAAGCTTTAAGCTCTTTTCACTGGCGACTCCGGTCACAACTGCCTTAATCTTTTATGCATTCATGTAATGAAATGCATCACATTTACTTATTTTCAATAGTCATCAGATTTTAGTTTCACATTCAGAACACATTTATTATCGGACCTTAGTCCAGTATTCAACAAAAATGTTAAGTACACTTATTTCAGTCATATTCACATACAAGGAGCACTTCCAATATCTGATTCATGCATCAAATTCCTCAGACTTTCAAAGTCTAGAATCAACTCAATCAATTTCACAAAATAATCGAATACATAATTTAATACAACAAATAATTAAGTGAGACCGTTTAGGTTATTCACAGTACGCTCTAGATTAGCATTAGCTTCCATGATCCGAAAACGTTTGGATGCAACCATTCTATCCTGTATCATAATTATGCAATACACATATTGCACACACATTATTAATTGCACAATCTTATGAATACTCAATCACATACATATGTATATGTGTTGTGTATAATGCACATTCAATGACAATCTTAGGTATATTATCTAAATTCACATCTTATGTTCATTCTCATTTCATAATTCATATGTGTCTAATTAAACTTAGGTTTATACTTCATTTATACATGATCAATCTAAGTTCACCATTCAATCATTATCCTTTGTATGTGTCTAGGTAATTCTCAGGCTTACACCTCAAGAACACTTGGTTATTCTAATATCATAACTTAATTTTTCGTTATTTCTTTTCTAACATTATATGCACTCATAATATCCAATTCTCATTCACATTTACTTAATACGTATTACTCAACTCCTTTGAATCATAACTACAATCATATGAACATCTTCATTCACATTATACTGATGCCTTTGATACTTTGATATCATCAATTCATTCACTAAGTTATAACCCCAATTATCACTTCATACATATCACACATTAGTCATTTAATCCAAGCATCATTCTAGGTTCAATTCAAGCCCCATTCTAGCCTAAATTAAGACCAAATGGCCAGTGAATGTTCGCTGAGAGGACCTTTATGGGTCTCTTATAGATATGTTAAATTTTGACCTCTAGAAAGAAAAATCTCTCATCGAAGCCTTCATAAAAGTTGTAGAACTCGAAGTCCTCTTCGAAAGAATACTTAAATGAACTCAATCTGAGTTCTATAGAAAACGTTATGCCTCTTGCCCCAACATATATCCAATTGGATCCTTAGTTTCTAGATTCCTAATTCTTTACTTATTACTTTCAACATCATATGCTTGGTCTATCATTTCTAATTTATTTACTCATCATTTCTCCATTATTCTAACTCCATTTCAACTCAATATCATCCACAAACAATTTATAGTCCATGATTGTTCATGAACACTAATAACAGAACATATATATATATATACATTCATCATCAACTTTTAGCACATATTCATCTTCATTTCACTTCTAACTATCACCTTAATACATCTTATTTCAAGAGCATAACTTAACACCTTGGTTAACATAACTTTAACTTTCATTATACCCTTAATTCACAACTCATAACATATACATAACAACTCATCACTAATGGTTTCATACTCTCAAGACAGAACACAAACACATGTATTCATCTATCAATTTACTGCACCCAAAACACAACTTCAAGTCAAATTTTGAAACTCTTAAAGGCAGAATTTGAATTCAATGTCTTCATAAAAAATTTAGCCATGCATATGTCTCTAATTTAATCCAAATAAAAAATCATTCCATTTAGATATCTACAGATCAATTCATGGCTAAAATACAGATGCATATCCAGCGAAAATGTTACAGCTAACATATTTCAGCACATTTTAACACCATTATCACTTTGTCTCTAAACTTTCATCCTAGTTCTTCTCTTTTCAAGACACTACACTTGCCTTTTCTTTAACTTCAATACTCAATCCAATCCATTTCTAAAATAACCAATAATCCACAATTTTATACATCAAAAACAGAACATGAAAATATCCATTCACAACTAAAATTTTCTGCACTTCTATCGACCTCATTTTTGGATTTATTCTAACTCTAAATCATCTCAATTCCAAGTCATACATTATTGTTCATAAATCATAGAAAAACAAGATATAAAAACATTCATTTTCTCATCTTCATTTTATCACCAACTATCATCATACATGCTTCATTCAACAAGTCAAGAAGAGTAATGCTTATACTTACTTGTTTAGTTTTAATGTCTTCAAATCACACTTAACCCTAGCTTCTCTATCATACACGATTATCATCATCATTCAAGGTGGGAGGGTTGGGTATTTTAGTAACAAGATAGAGAAAACAACAAATCTTGAAGAAATAAAGTAAAAGAGTTGGACAAAAATCAACATGATGAGGGTGGTAAGAGTTTCATAGATGGAGAGAAGAATGAGAAGATGAAAGCAAATGAAGAAAATGAAGAAAAGAAGCAAGTGTCGTAAATGACAAGTGAAAGACCACAATATGGTCTTTAATTATTGTGGTCTTTAATTTAGGTAAAAGAATAGTAAGTAGTGAGCGGTAGTGACACTTGTCACTTTCTTATGGTCCCATTTTGGTCTTTTAATAAGCTAGTCCATTTGTTTCTAATTTTCAACCCAATTTTCTCCCAATTTTCAATGATATTTGTCATTAAATCCCAATGTCATTTATAAAAATTTCCACTATCATTTGACTCTTATTTCTACTGCCATTTATCAATTATTCTGTCACTTAGCATTTTTCCTAGTCCAAAAATACCCTTAAACTCTGGAAAATTTTTATATTCCACCAAAAATTCTAATTCACTACTTATACACTCTAACTCAATTTTTAAGACACATAATTCATAATTCACATTATAATTGAATTAAAACAATCATTTATATCCGAAAAATGTCAAATGAGTGCATGAACAATTCATTATAATATGTGTAATAATCAAATTTCACGTGTGTGTATGCTAACATTATGCATGAGCATGAAATGCATTTTTCTAATCTCTCTCTTTGCTATTTTCTCAATTACAGAAATCTAGGGTTCTAACCCTTAATATAGAAACAGCATGTTACAATTGATGGGAATTATGAAGCAAAAGTTGAGCACGTGATGATCAACCCCTCAAGAACAACTTAAATCCTTCAATTTTCTACCTTAATTTGGTCCAACTTATGCTCCTTTCGACCTATGTAGGCAATTAAGATCTACAAACATAATAGGAATGAATTAAGTACTAACAATAGAAAAGGCTCTCAAATAAAAAAAAATACACTGCACATGGGATTATAAATGTAGTCTATTTGGCATTTATCATATTTCAAGGTGTCATCATTAAGGTTCATATTAGTTTGGTATCTTATTTTTGGCTATAAAATCATTTTATTTTTATTTTTATTGATTTTTGTTTTTTATTCTTGTTTCATGGTTCCTTCTTTATTTCCTTTTTGTGTTTTTCTTCATGTTGTCCTTTTTTTTTCAATATCCTTTATAGCTTATATTGCTTTTTTTCTTTGCTTTTGTATCATTATCCTTTCGTCTTTTCTTTTTTATTGTTACCATTTGATCTTTGCTTTCATATCATTCAAATATTATTTTATTCTATATTAATTTTTATGTTTCTTTGTTATTCCTTTCATTTTATTGCAACATACTTCCTTTTTAACATTCTAAAACAAATCAGAAAACTCCACTTTCATGTTGATTTTAGGGTTTTTCTTTCTCTTCTTTTTACATTAGAGTTTCATCTAATTTAATTCCTTATTTTGTGCCTTTAATATTAAAATTTTTTGCAACTCTATTATTTATATTGTTATTCTATCAAAGAAAAGAACGAAAGGGTGAAGGATGAGTGGTTTTTGACTTTTAACAACATAAGTGTAAAGGGTTTGTGAGAATATTTTCTTTACTAACCCTTTCTTACAAATTATAAATATGCCTTCAAAGGGTATTTCATCACCAAAAGAGAAGAAAGACAACTCATATTTTATGTAGGCCATGTAACAACATATTAGGAGGATAAGTATGATATTTAGTAAGATTCGAGATTGATTAAAGTTTTGAGATAAAGAAATAGACAATTTACAAAGGGGATAATCACTATAAGTTCCTAATACAAAGAAATAGACAATTTACAAAGGGGATAATCACTATAAGTTCCTAATACAAGTTTTCCAAATGATTTTGATGACGATGAAAAAGAAATGTCCTACTTGACGACTACCATCACCAAAAAATAATATGGGAATATTTGTACATTAAGAAGATTGGCAAGATAAAAGGGCCATAAGATGGGTTTCAATAAACCCATTGCTCTTGCACCAATAACACTTAAATAAGGATATAGGATTAGCTCAAGTTAAAAGGAGAGAATGATAAAAAGGAAAGTGAACTAAACGTAAGGATGAGAGATTAAAAAGAAAAGAAAAGGAGAATGAAAATAAAGAGTTGATCCATAAAAAAGAAAAGGAGAAAAATTAGAAAAAAAAAAGTTTTGAGAGAAAAGCAAAGAAACAAGTTAGCTTTTGTACTGGAAAGAGTAAGATTAAAAGAGCTTGTTATTCTAACCAGCTTATGATTTTTCCTTTGTAAAAAGCAACTTGTTTTCTTTTGATACAAGTGAGAGTTCGACGACAAATCTTTTACGCTGCGTATGGTTGCTGTCTCCTATATGTGGAGACGAAACAGAACAAAAATTTGGAGACGGAACAGAAAAAAATTGGAGACAGTGAGGTGTTTGGTTGTGATGGACAGAAAGAAAAAATTGTCTTCGTCTCGAGGACAAAAATGTGTTTGGTTGTAGTGAACAGAACATAAAAATTGTGTCAATGACGAAAATACCCCTGCTCCTTAATATGATTAGAAATATGTAATTCATTGATAATTTTATAACGAATGATTTGTATTAGTAAAAAAGTTAACAAATAATAATAATAATAATAATAATAATAATAATAATAATAATAATAATAATAACAACAACAACAACAACAACAACAACAACAACAACAACAACAAAATTATTAATAATAATGGTAATAATAAGATAATTAACTTCGTATAATAAAAGTAAAAAAGAAATAAATAATAATAATAAGTACAAAATGTATAATAATAATAAATACAAAATTTATAATAATAATAATAACAACAACAATAACAGCAACATAATTTATAATAATAATGATAATAATAAGATAATTAATTTCGTATAATAAAAATAATAATAATAACAAAAATGAAATAATAATAATAATAAAGTATACAATTAGATCAAATTACAACCAAGGTCGTTTAATCAGATGGCAATTGGAACTGAATCAATATACATTTTCAATTCATTATATCAAGACTACTAACAATTTTCTTGCAGATATTCTTACAAGAGAATGGAAGCATAGTAGATTATGTTCTGACCTTTTATCCCGACAATAATACCTCTGAAGTTGAAGAATATGTAGAATATTATCAGACGAAGATGACTATTATTCTTTAATAATAAATGAATAATATGACATGTCCGATTTGTATGGACATAGAAGAACAAATTATACGTACACAGGATTATATAGCCAAATATTTAGATCATATACAATATAATGAGACACGTATTAATTATCTTATCTTTGTAAGAGTTAATAGACGAGGTAGAAGACCTTATGAAGAACATCTAGTAGTAGTTCAACAATTAAATCAGCTATATACAGAACAATTAAATACATTAGAAACTATTCAGACTAATCATCGACTCTATCATTATCGCTAAATTATGGCTAGTTTAGTTAAACACGACAAGGATTCGAAAATTTTAGATATCGATAATTTAGAACTAACTGAATCATTAGGAACTTTTCAAGTTTCTACCTTATTATCACACGATAAACAAAAACAAATAGCAAAAGCCCAATTAGATTTAAAACCAAGACAAGATATACATAAATCAGTTCTTAAAAAACTATTCAATCGTCAAAATATCATCTATTTTGGAAAAATGATCTATGAAACACCTGTTAGAATAGACCAATGTAATGGACATATTAGAATTAGTCTTATTGATCAAGAACAAAATTTAAAACGAATCCAGCAATTACCCGAAAATAAACGAAAGAAAATCGGTTATATCCACCTTTCTACTATACAAATTTTATTAAAATCCACTTTTCAAAAAGGAATTGATTCACCTATTAGAATGGCAATTTTAGATGAACAAATGACTGATTTAAAAGACCAAAACATTGGAATGATGAATGGAAATCTAGCCTAAGGAAAAATAAAATTTAATGCCAGTTTAAAATTAGGTATTCCTTTATTATCATCCGATTTACAAGATACTATTACCATTGCATATAAGTTTTACAAAGAAAATTTAATGACTCAAGGACAATACCCTTTTTCGATTACTTATCAAATTAGTTATGCTTTAACTAATTCTCATCATAATATTGAATTTAAAAATACTGAACAAATCTATATCGATCAACTTTTTCAAGATGTAGAAAAAGTAGGAACCAAATTTCATACAAAATTACAACCATTACCAGCTATACAATATCCATTTACTCATCCTCCATCTATTAATAGGAGACATTCTTTCTCTGAACAAAATTCTTTCTCTAAACAACCAATTCCATCCAGACCTCTACTCAATAGATCACATTGTTTTCATATCCAACGACCAATTCGATTTCTTGAAGCTGAACCAATTAGAATTACTGATCCAAAAATCGATCAAAAACAAAGGCAATTAGATACTATTCAACAACAAATTACTGATCTCTCCACTTATGTTAAAAATTCATTATGAATACGTTAACCCAACAAGTTACTGATCTTAGTAATCAACAAAAACAACTAGAAGAAAAACTCAATCTGTTATTGCATACTCAAATAGAAATTTTACAACATGTAAAACAGTTAAGTGAACAAATTGAACAGATTTCGCGCACTCGCCCGAAAGTGGTATCGGAGCTAGTCATTACACGAAAACCATGGAGAATTTAGGCCACACAGATCGATATATTCAAAAAATAGGAGAAGGAATTTATTTAACTGATTTAACTTCAAATAATAAATTAACTGCTATTAAAAAGGTTTTAGATGAATATATTGAACTTTGTCATGAAGATATACACATTAGTCCTTATCAAGCATGTATTTCTGAAAGTCATCGTAAAATCGAATTATACATTCATATCATTGAAAAGATTAACAAATGGATCCAAAAAGGATAAACCTGACACATAACAATCATTGCTCACATTGTGATTTATTAGTACAATATAAAGATGAAACGCAACCATAATCAATATTATATAGAAACACACAATTTCTCCCTTATACTTATAAATTACTAGCTAAACGAATCTTGAAATCGAAAAAATTAAACAAATGACCTTACATTTACAAGCTGCACAAAATCTTTATGAATATGTTTTATCCGAATTAGATTATGCTAATCAGATGTATAGACTTCATTTAATAAAACAGCATGGATAATATCTCAGATCAGGAACCCTTAGAAGATGTAGAACGAAATATTCAGCAATAGTTAGCTGAAATAACTTCATTAATACAAAAATTAAATCTTACGGAACACATATATACAACAGTCGAAAATCAAAAGACGGAAAAACAAGAAATTAAAACAGAAAATGAAAATGACGAAATTATTTATGGATAGGAATCAGATCAAGAAGTTTTTATGGAAGATAAACCTGAAACTAGTATGGCTAGAGAATTAAAAATGAAAGAAAAAATTATAGGAGAAAAAAGAAAAAAGGATTTTCAACCATATAATTATCAATGGACCGAAGATCCAAATTTTCTCAATCAACAAGGATATTATTATAAAGGATCCAAGGTACGAAAATATCCTATCGAATATAAACCAAAATATGTTCAATTAGGACCAGATGGTGTTTTAAATTTAGACTGCATTACCAATCCCGAAGAACTAATACACGAATGGTCAAGTAGAATACAACTATTATTACAAGTAGAAAAACCTTTTGGTGATAATTCACAAAGTAAAGGTTCAGTATGGAATTTTGTTACATATAAAACTTCAAGAATAGTACATAGTTTTCTTGTTGAAAATGAAGTTGCATTAAAAGCTACCCCTCATTATCAAGCAACAACTAATGCTGTTGATACTTTTGAAATAATTGGAGATGAAATATATAAAGAATTTGTAGGAAAAGATATTATATTATATAAACGAGAACATACCCAAGCCAATAGACGAAAAGCCTTACATCATTTTAATAATATGAGAATTATGTTATTTAGAAAACTATATCTGTGAATTTCGAACATATTATTATAAATTAAATGCCAGATTAAAATTAGGTATTCCTTTGTTATCATCCAATTTATAAGATACTATTACCATTGCATATAAGTTTTACAAAGAAAATTTCTAATTGTAGAGATATATTGTTGAGAAGATAGAATTGTAAAATATCAAGTTTTCTAGCAATTGTTTTGAGTTGCTGAAAACTTGATTTTGATTTTTTAAAATATAAATTGTAAAATATCAATTGTTTTATATTAATTTCTTGCTTAGAATCTTTAAGATGAATTTGAATGAGTTCTTGATTTTGATTTTTGACAGGATCTAATTTCACTACAAACATCATTATTTCAGCTAACTGTTGCTGAATATTTCGTTCTACATCTTCTAAGGGTTCCTGATCTGATTAGCAGAATCTAATTCGGATAAAACATATTCTTAAAGATTTTGTCCAGCTTGTAAATGTAAGGTCATTTGTTTCCAATCACTTAACGAATGGACTACAGTAATGAAGCCTCAACAATACTATCCACAGAATCGCGACAGGTTTAGACCAAAAGCAATCATTTTCCCCAGAGCAGAAGCATTAACAACATATTTATTATTTTAGTGTGGACTCATAGATACAATTTACATTCAAGACTTACAAATACTATCAGAATTCCCTAGTGGATTCATCAGTGCAGTCAAGAATTATAAGGATAGATTTGCAAAGGATCAAGAAATCTTCATCAAAGTCTACAGCATCTATCCCATTTTTGAAGCATCAGACAGTTGTACCAAGGCAGCAATCAAAGTACATCGAATCGCTTAACTACAAATTGGAGTAAGCAATGGCATCTACCCACCAGTAGATGAACCACCAAAGTATGAATTTCATTAGGACACCATCAATAAGCTCAACCTGAATTGTCTCGAAGGAATATTCCACCAATGCAACAAAATCAACAATGAAACAATGCTCAAGATTAACTAGAAAGGACCTTAGATGATTATTCTTTCAGCATAAATTAAATAGAGCTGAACAAGAAATGTATATACACATTTTTATTCAAAAACTCCCTTATACCTTGAATTTAAAAGTCCAACAAAGTTTTCAAGATAGAATAGATAATCATACTATTGCCCATAATTTAAGAGGAGCTATAGTAGTAACTCGAGAACTTCTAACAAAACAATGTTTAGAATCTCGATTAAGAAAAACCTTTAAATATCAAAATATACAAGCTTGTTGTACCCAAAATGTAGAAGTACCACAACAATATGGCTGTGAATTTCCTAGACGCAAAAAACATAATAAAGATATAAACCTAAAAGATATAAACAATATTATTGGAAGAAATATTCATCATAACGTTTTAAAAATAAACCATTTAAACCTTATCCAAAATATTTTAGAAAACAAAGATATCATAAATTTAAACCTAAAAGAAAAGAGTGTCCATAAAGAAAGAAAAATTGTAGATGTTGGATATGTAAGGAAGAAGGTCATTATGCAAATCAGTGTCCAAAGAAAACCGAGAAGAAATATAGTAACCAAGTTCATATTTTATATTCGGCTTATCAAAATAATTTAGAACCGATTGAATCTGAATATAATAGTGATTCTCCGATTTCCTCTATATATTATTATGAATCTGAATCTGAAAGTAGTTCGAATCAACAGCTCAATCCCAACACTACCTTTATTCAAGTAGTAATTTAGAATAAAAAGGTAAATGCTTATATAGACACTGGAGCAACTATTTGTACAGCCTCCAAGCAATTATTAAATTCTTGGAAAAAACTTGAAAAACCATTACAAATTAGAATAGTCGATAGAAGTTTTAAATTTATTTGGTATGTAAGTTATTATAATAATATATTAATAGAAAAATTATAAATACAAAATTTATAATAATAATAATAATAACAACAACAACAACAACATAATTTATAATAATAAGATAATTAATTTCGTATAATAAAAATAGTAATAAAAAACAAAAATGAAATAACAATAATAAGTACAAAATATATAATAATAATAAATACAAAATTTATAATAATAATAATAATAATAATACATATAATAATAATAATACTAAATACAAAATGTATAATAATAATAAATACAAAATTTATAATAATAATAATAATTACAAAATTAATAATAATAATAATCATCATCATCATCATCATCATCATAAATTAATTAATTATAATAATATTGATTATAATAATATTGATAATGATGATGATGATGATGATAATTATCAATACAAAATTAATGATAATAATCATAATCATAATAATAAAAATTTCCGTATAATAACAATAATTAATCAAAATATTAGATACTATTTAATTTGTTATTTATTTTCAATTTTTTAAATATTAGATACTATTTAATTTGTTATTCCAACTAAATAATAATAAAGAATAATAATAAATGCTAATTTTCAAAAATACGATATCAAAAAATATCAAAACTATAGAGTTTCCATTAACTATTTTTTCCTCTTAGTTCTATAGCTGACATTAGTTGGGTGTTGGACAAAAGTCTGGGGACGGAGACAAAAATTTTTGTCCTTCCTTTTTAAGAGGAACAAAAACTTTTGTCCCTGTCATCCGAAAATGGAGGACAATAACCAAATATTATTGGAGACGGAACGGAACGAGACGGAACAGAACGGGACGGAACATAAATTGGGGACAGAAAGCTGTTTGGTTGATGGTGGACAGAACAGAGAATCTTGTCTCCGTCTCCAGGACAGATGTGTTTGGTTGTAGGGGAC
>JAOQMR010000006.1:18027912-18038689 GCA_027563865.1 Erythroxylum pelleterianum | reverse complement strand
GCGGAATGTTATATCTAACAAACATATTGTAGAGCTGATTCATAGAGTTCAATTCTTTCTTTTTGTGCATAGTGTTGAAGAGAACCTGAACTTCCTTGCTAAGGCTCTGGGATTTATGCAATAGAAGCGGAATGTTATATCTAACAAACATATTGTAGAGCTGATTCATAGAGTTCAATTCTTTCTTTTTGTGCATAGTGTTGCTTTCATGCTTTGATTTTCCTTATACTTCATACCTGAAATGGCATCATATCTTTGTGATATTCACCCTGATTGTGTTTTTGTTTACCTTAGAAATTGAAAGAGCGTATTCCCTATATGATATAGCGTACTATTGCTTTCATGCGTCAGTTTTCTTATGCTTCATATCTGAAATGGCATCTTATCTTTATGATGTTCATCCTGATCATGTTTCTTTTATCTGAGAAAGGCTAAGAATTTGTTCCCTATTCTGGGATTTTGAATTTCATCTATATAATCTCAATTTTTTTCAGTTTCTTCCTTTTGCTTGTAATCATGGTAATGTTCTCACTAATATTAAGCATACGTGTAGGCCAACATCCAACCATAGTCGAAGCTTAGTGATTGGAAACATACATGTTCTGTTTAACCCTAACCGTGGGGACATCAAACTGGGCCAGGTCTTCACTGTTCCTATATTTTCATAGCAGGCAAATTTTTTCTAGAGCACCAGACAACTACATTTTCCCTGAAAAAACAAAAGAAAATGAATGTTTTGGATGACATCAATAGCTGCAATATCCTGATCAATTTAAAGTTCCATGTTGTAGGTTCAACTATTTCTCAAGAATGCTTACAAACTATCTCAACAATGGGGCAACATTCCTGTCATAATTGGTGGTGATCTTAATAGCCTTCCACAGGTGAGGCCTGACAATGCCATTCTTATTGGGTTCTGCAGATTATACTTATGCCTTTTTATTATACTCAACTTGAACTTCTATTTGGAAGAGTGCTGTGTACCAGTTTCTGGCATCATCTGAGGTGAGCTTTGATAACTAGAAAACATAAAGGTCTTTTTTCTTTCCTCAACCATTTTCTTTTGTTGACTCGTAATTTCTTTGCTTTCAATTTCATGTTGGCAGTTAGACATCTTACAATACGACCGCAGAAATATATCTGGGAAGCTTAAATATTCACTACACAGCAAAGACAAGAATTTCTCCAGGTTAAGAAAAAACTGAGAATTTTGTTTCTTCCTTGTAATTATAAAGCATATCCGTGGATACCAGTAAAATGGGTGAGCATTGGCTCCATTGTGATTGTATGCTGAAAGGAAAATTCAATTAAAAATATGGTTAGCATACCTCATATGAGAAAAGAAAAGAGGTTTTCTTGAAAGATTAAACGAATATGTCCAATGTATGACAACCTATATTCTTTCAAGGATCATGAAAATGTACTTGATGGATGGTACTTCCAGTCTTTCTTTTCCTTTTAAATAATCAGCTAAGGTGTAAAATGACAAGAAAATGATGATGTCTGTTATGCAGTGATTATAATTCTACGTCACGAATGTTGCTGCATAGATGGAGTAATGAGGAAATAAGACTTGCTTCTGGCAGTGAAGGCATCACCCAACTTCAGCACCAATTAAAGCTTTCTAGTGCGTACTTGGGAGTTCCTGTAAGTCCCTGTTTGTACTTTGATCGATATTTCTTAATCCCAGCAAGAGTAGCTGCCGCATTTTTGAGACACTTTTGATGGCCAGTTTGGATACACGTTAATGAGTACAAAGGCTTTATCTTATCAGTTAGTTGCAATGAAGTTTTCTAACAGACTTTTATGATTGGGTTTATTTATCAGTCGTACACAATTAGTCCTGTTGTTAGGATAAAGTGAAATTTATTTGTTATATCCTATTAGTATCTTCTAATATATCAATAAATTCAGGGGAGCCACAGATCAAGAGATAGTTGTGGGGAACCTTTGGCAACATCATATCACTCCAAATTTCTGGGAACTGTTGATTACATATGGTAATCCAATTGGGTTTTGACGTGCCTTATTCAAATTGCTTCTTTTTACGTTACCAATTTTTTTATTGGTTTGATACAGGCACACAAGGGAACTAGTTCCCGTCAGAGTTCTTGAAACCTTACCCATTGATGTTTTGAGAAGAGGTGTGGGGCTTCCCAGTGAGGTAACCTGTATTACAAATGCAATTGAAGTTCACATTCTGTAGACGCAAAAATGATTTACTTTATGGTTTTCTCATTTGGCTTTTTACGTCATGAATGCTTCTTTGTTTGCACAACTTTCTGCCTGGCTGGACATAGTTACAGGATTGGTAAGAGTAGTGGCAAAAGTGTATAAAATTCATAATTCACTCAATAATGTGGTAATCTGCTGCGAAATTGTCTCTCTCTCTAAAAATATTTGTTGAAATGAGTTGAGACTTATGGTCCAATGGGTCTGGGCGTGCTAATTTTGCAGATATGGGGAAGTGATCATCTTGCCCTTGCATGTGAGCTGGCTTTTATAGATGATGACAATCAGAAGTGACACTAGGTTGGTTACATGTAAATCCTACAAGAGCTAAGCATCATAAACTTGGAATGTCATCCACAGGCAGCTGACTTCACATAGAGAGAAAGAGGACATAAATTGGGAAATTAGAGATTGAATCCCTAATTATCTAATTTAAGGATTGAAAAAGATGTTATGTGGGTAGTTGGGAAACTGTGGTGATCCCTCAACACTCAAAAAGAAGACAGTATTGAAATGTTCGTTGTTTGTAATTAGATTGAAATGTCCATAATATTAAGATCATTGAATGTTTTGAATATATTTAATAATATAGGGAATGTGTGATATAATTTACTGCGGAAGAGAATTGATGAGAATGGAGAATATAAGCATGTAAAATGGACCGACAAGTTTTGATTTTCTTCATCTGTCAGCGAACCACACCTGTTGTCATATTTATATTGTTCGGTTATTTATATTGTTGTTTGTGTAAGGTCAAATTGCTTGCATGAAGATAAAGGATTTGAGTGTGGAAATTTGAAATAAGTAAACAAAAATAAGCATTGTTTATTTGAAAGTATGACAAAACTTTCATTCATCACACTCATGCAGTGCCTTCCTTCATTGTTCTCCAATACACATTACAGTTGCATGTTAAGTGACTTAGAAAATTTTATTATGAAGACAAATAGAGAGAAGTGATCACCAATCACTCAAGCTCCACTTTCTTCCGATTCTAGGCTAACAAAATAAACCTTCTGACATGGATATTATAACACAAGTTAGTGTTGGGATTACTCCTAACAAACTTATAAACATAGTACAAGCCAAGCACATAACCCTTTAGAACTAAGACCAATACATTTACTTGAGATCTCATTTGTTTCTTGTTTTATAAAAGGAAATGAATAACTTTATTAAAGGGGGCTCAGTTAAGGCAGCTGATAGAATCTCAGCTAAGAAGACCAGAAGTAGCTTAAGAGATGCAAAACTAGCATCAGCCTACTTTGGGTGGATCTGAAACTATATTCTAGTGTTGTAAGCTCCTGCAACGCTCATAAGTCATTACTCATGCTTGAAGAAATGTCGTTTGTGATGATTATTTGTCTAATCTTTTGAAGCGTGAGCCGAATGAGAAGTTAAAAGAGTAAACCCCATGGCTTATTACAAGTTTAAAGACCATCAAATCAGCTTTGAAAGTGAATCAAACTTGCTCTATCCATGAAATAAAACCTAACCATAAGAGTGTAATAAAAGAAAGCTTGCA
Organism: Erythroxylum pelleterianum; assembly: GCA_027563865.1. Taxonomy (NCBI): domain Eukaryota; kingdom Viridiplantae; phylum Streptophyta; class Magnoliopsida; order Malpighiales; family Erythroxylaceae; genus Erythroxylum; species Erythroxylum pelleterianum. Next base: position 18,034,932 of record JAOQMR010000006.1, on the reverse strand, counting down.
CAAACTGAGAGAATAACTTCAGAAAGCTAATGAGAAGCTACAATTATAAAGAAGATGATTAATTTTTTCCATGGATTGATGATAGTGCACGTAATTTGAGTTAGACCTAATACATGTAAACTAGTCCATAATTGATAAGTTATCCATAATATCGAACCAAATATTGAAATAATCTTTGGGGGACCTATTAGTGAACCAAATATGATTCCACCGTGAAACTTAATCACTAGAAGGCTTAATGAGGTTCATACAAGGCTTATTAGTGAAGATTTTTGATGTGATATATCTAATCCAGTTGACCTCCATTGATGACCAAAGGTTATAAGCAGATGTATGATTCATTAAATCTATAAGGCCTCTATATCTTCTAAGCTATGTATCATTGATAATCACTTTGTTAACCTTAGCATTTGGAAGAATGTGCAACTTTAAATGGTCCATATCTGAGACTGTGGAGAGCGCCTATGTAGTTCCAATGATCATATCAAAACTAGGTTTTAATACCATTTCCTATTTTGAACTTGATACCATAATTCATGATGTTCCTTATTGTGAGTATTTGGTTGAAAGACCATGAATTCCATTGCCTAACTTAATGGACCATAAGCTTTAATACTTTATGACATATAAGTGCACCCACTTCATCCAAATTGATTGAAGTTTAGTGAATAATTTCCACTTAACCTAAATTGAATGAGGGTTAGTAAATAATTTTCATATCTTCTTGGCAAGAAGCATTTTGTTTATGCTCCTAATCAAGGTAACTCTTAAGCCCCCTTCCTCCTTGCTTAGGCACATTATAGTCCATCTAACCTATGCACCGTGGTATTTATCAACTAACAAACTTTTTTGGTGGGAAAAGATTCAAGATCCAGTGTACATACATGTTAACTAAAACTGAGTTGATGAACTAGAGCCTTCCAACATAAGAGATGAGCCTATTGTTTTAATGCTTATCCTCCTTTTGATCGTCAAACAATGGTTCACAATCTATAAAAGTTACTTTCTTGTCAAAAAAAGGAATTCTAAGATATTTAAAAAAACAATCCCTTCTAGTTAAGACTTGATATTCTTGTAAATAATTTGGCTTGAATAGATGAATCTAATGAGACATATAAACAACTCCTTTGCTTATTTATTGTGAGGCTTGAGAGTAAGCTAAAAAGGATCAAAGACTCCATCAGTAACTGTATTAAAGTGAGTTCTAGACAACTAAACAATAATAAGTCATTAACAAAAGTTAGATTTAAGAGATTTAGCTTCTTACATCTATAATAAAACTTGAAGCCTTATGATTGGTTTATCCTAGATGAGATCAATTTGATAAGTACCTCTATCAAAATTGTAAATAAGTATGTATCACCTTGTTTAATATCATTAGCTCATTTGAAAGGAGTAGGATCACTATTAATTAAGCTGGAAAAGGTGGTAAAGCATATGCATCCTTCAATTAAAAAGACAAACAAGCCTAAAAGGTCAAAAGTTTTTAAGAATCTAATATGAAAGATAAACTAATTGAGTTAAATGCCTTGTCAAATTTTGAATTCAATAAACAACTTCTCAAAGCATTTTTTGCTTGGTATCTCTTAAAAAGCTCCTAAGTAAGAAGCAAGTTATCTTTGATGCTCTGATATCTAATGAATGCACCTTGACTGATATTGGTAGAGATCTTAACACTAATTTGAGCCAGTTGACTAGCAATTTGGAAAATATTTTATAGGCAATGTTGTAGCATAAGATAGGTCTATACTGAAATAGAGAGCTTAGGTTTTGCTTCTTAGAAACAAAGATCATATAGGTTTTTTTAAGCTCCTTAGGCATAACCCCTTAATGAAAAAATTCTAGAAAATTTTAGTTAATAAGCTACCTATCAAATGCTAGGTTTTTTTAGGGAAGAAAAGAATGTTAAACCCATTTGATCTACGGTCTTTCTCAGGTTCTGACTGTGGTTTTCTGATCTTTCTCAGGTTCTGATTGTGGTTTTCTGATGTGTGTAAGTTATAATTAGTAACCTCGATAATTCTCAAGCATACGGGTTGTTCGCGTAATACCTAAGGTGTAGATCTCACGAAGAGAGATAATCTAATCCTAAAATCTAAGGCCAAAAACAATTCGCAGTAATTCAAAATATAACAAAAGTAAGGCAAGAATTTAATTCAATCATGCAACTCAATTCTAAGAATCAATTACAAAAATATTAACAAAGTAGCAGTTGCAATACACACTCAAGAATCAACCTAAAGGAACTATCAATTGAGAGAAAGGGGAATTTTTACCCATCTTTAACGCTAACCTAACTGATTATAAATTATTGGATTATCGGTCCTAGACGATCTTAGGGTTGATTACTCTTTTTCAAGTTATAACCATTAACCCTAAATTGTAAACCCTAATCAAATTATGGAAATTTGCAATCTCTCAATTAATAATCTATCCAAAACCCTAATTAGATCTAAAGTTGTCCAATAAACTATCGGGAACTTATATGAGATCTCTCTTCACACAATTACCGATTTGATTAATTTCTCGTTCTTATTAAGTCACCTAACTCTCATTAGCCTAATTTAATTATTTTTTATTTGATTCACCCACTTAGTCTATTACCAAATTATGAAATCATAGAAATCAATCACAACAAATCCAATAAACATAAAACAATTAGATTTTATTAAATCAAAGATTAAAAAACCCAAAGGTGAGTATAGAATATCTCAACATTCACAATCATATCATCAAACTGTTATTCCCAATTCTATACAATAATAAAAATGGAAAATAATAGGAAATAAGATTCTAAATGGAGACAGGAGGTAGCGACATTGGGAAATTCCAAATTCGGGAAGTACTTCAATGTCGGCTTCTTCTCCACTTCTCTCTTCCTTCTTCTCTTTCTCAATCTCTCAAAAATTCTCTCTAGGGTTTCTCTCCAAAGTAGCTGATGCAAAACCTCCTCCTTTCTCTTCTTCTTGTTCTATTTATGTTCTTTTGTGTTTAGGGTTGAATTAGATTTTTTTTGGGGTCTGAAAGGTCCAAAAAATCTCTCAAAAGGCAAAGTTTGAGGGTGGCTACGTGTCTGCCCGATTCAGGCCACGATCGTGGCCTACATCTAAACCTTCTGTCACAATTGTGGCCTGTTGTGCTACGAACGTAGGCTATTGTTTTGGCCCGAATGTCTTCCAAAACTCCTCTGTTCTTTGATATTGACCCTGAAACACTAACAAATATATCAAAGTACCTCAAAAACATATTATTTAAGCTAAAAAGCTTGTACTAACCCATAAATTTCTTAAAACACAAGTAATTAACAAACTAACACAACTCTAATCTAAACACAAACTAAATGATCAAATTAATGGATAAACACATATCAAACTATGCCTTAAAACATGATGCAATTTACACTTATCAGCTTCTATAGAGAATAAAGATAGCTTGACATCCTGCTCACTAGAAGGGTTAGTAAGTAGTGCCTTTCAGGATGGAGAGATAGTTTCTATTATAAAGAGCTTCAAATCTTATAAAACCCAAGATGAGCGATAAAGGGAGCCTAACAACTTCTTCAAATTGTTAAGAACAATACATTTAAGCTTATAATGGTTATTAAACATAACTCATCCACTTTAAGAGAATTAATCTAGTTGGAGTTCTTGTGGTAGAGAATGCCATAATAGAAGATTTTGAGTTCTTATCACCTTCTTTGAGCCAATTAACCTTAGCTCTTTGTCTTAGTAAAGGAGTGGTGATTGTTTAAGCTCCTAGAATAAGCTTTAATAAAATCCTTTTCTTTGGTTCTAATAGAGGGGTCTTTAAGCAGTAAGTCTACTTAAGCTTGGGGATTAAGAAATGCTACTCTAGGCTCAATAATTACTACCTCATTGTTTCTAAATTTGTTCAAGAATACGCATTTGAGCTCAATTATCATACTTGAAAGTTCCCTCATCAATTTATATGTTTTATAATCTTTAATATGGACTCCCATTCCTTTTGAAACATTTTCTTAAAAACCTTCATAGTTGATTAGAAAGATATTAAATCTAAAAGGAGAATTATGATGGGAACTAAGCCTACCTCTATATAGGCATAGTTTAAATAGAGGGGTTTATTGAAGAAAGCAAAGATATACTTGAATTTGTAAAGCCAAAAGGGATTCATAAGTGCATGGTCTAACTTTTTCCTTATTATCTAGCTATCCAATTATCTATTACTCTAGGTATATAAAGCTTCTTTATAATTTAAATCAGGGTGAAAGATAAATAATTAAGGAGTCATCATTCCTCCTCCTTCCACTTAGTCTTTCCCCATTAGCTTCTTGGGAAAATAAAGTGCTATTGAAATCTCCAACTACTAGTCAAGATTGTTTAAAGGATAGCTTCAGATTTCTTAATTCATTCTATAGTAATCTCCTTTGAAAATCAAAGTTCAAAGCATACACAAAAGTGATCTTAATAACATCATCCTCCAAATATGCTACAAAATGGATAAATTGATTTGGAATGAGTAATTGATTAAGGACTGTTGTGGTTCAATACTTCAAGGGAAGATTATGGAATCTAACCCATAAGGGAACATGTTTTAACTTTTTGTCTTTTAGGCTTAAACCAAATTGCCATTTAACCAAAAGGAGTATCTTGCCTTAAATATGATAAGGACCAGCTTCTATAACTCTTCATGTACTACCAATATTTAAAAATCTAAATAACAAGAGCTCATCAATGTTAAAAAAAAACTCTCTAACCTATTCTTCGACCAACTTTTTAATTACCAATCTTGTACTATAAGAAAAGAAACCCTTTTTTTTCAAAGAAACCAATCAATGTGCTTGTCTATTTTATCTTACTTTATTGGAGTATCTCAATTAGAGGTGAGACCAAGCGAGTTCCAGTGTGAGAAGACCCAAATGTTGGATTTAGAAACATTAACTTGTTAGTATAGCTTGAAGCATTAACCAATACTTGGCTTTAAATATGCTTCAAAGAAGAGAGAGAGGGGTAGTGAGCCAATGCAGGTATCGTAGTCACACCATAGGTCGAGAAAGGTTTTGTCTCATAAAGCATTTAAGGTGCAGGGTGGAGGCTTATATGAAGGACAGTCACTAATGAAAAGGACATTAGGAGATAAGGGAGGAGCAATATAGGATTTAATGTTAGGAAATCGAGATGGGATCTTATCCCGACCACAACGGAATAATTACAAAAAATTTTCATATTTTAATTTCCCGAAAACCATGATCACTTTAATTATATAAAATGATTAAGACATGAATCATAGCAAAGCATAAATCTTAATTCGTACCTTATTCTGAAGTTTAATCCTTATCTTGTCGTATCCCTCGAATCATTTCCAAAATCGATTCACCTTAACCACTGTATTCACACAAGTATTCGACCTCTAACGGTATCCACAAAATAGGTTAAGAGAACTCTATAACTCTTACAAAGAGGGTTAAATAAGAAGTGTTAACTCCATAGAACTTAACCTTATTTATAATAGGCTTTGGGCGTTTTTAGTAAATTAATTGAAATTAAATTCTAATTTCAATTAAACTTTAATTAGAATTACAAATAATTCAAATTAAATACCAATTATGCTCAAGTAAGTTCCAATCTCATATTGATCCTTATTTATTAAATATCTTTGTTCTTTGCAATCAAATCCAACTTGATAAAATATCTTTGTTCTTTGCAACTCATTTTATATGTGAGATCCATTAGGTTCCTAAATATGTTGGCAATGATTATAAATTATAATTCCAATTCATAATTAGAATTAGACAAAATGGAAATCCTTTTAATTTATCTTTAATTCTCCGATTAAACATTTATAATGATAGATCAAGATTGGTGTCTAGTAACACATCAGGACCACTTAAATACTTAGGAATGTTAAAATGGCTTTGACTAAACTCTTCGCACATGATTTGTTAATATAATTAAATCATTTCATCATACAATTTTCCAAGACAGAGCATATAATTAATATCTACTTTTTTTTAGTCCAATTATATTAGTTCTTCTCCATTAGCTATTGATTTAATTAATGACATTTGTAACCTATTTGCAAAATATGATTTCACCTTGGCCAAGGATTTCTCAAATCAATGCTAATCGAGAAAAACAAAATATTTTCTCTAATTACTTTAGGGTGGTGAATCCTAACTTGATCATACAACTACCTCTATATAATTCATGTTATATCCAATGACTACGAATTGAATAACCATGATTAAATAGTTCATAAGTAGTATCAAAACATAATAATCCTTATACAAGATAACTTTGGAGACCTTAAGTCAAAAAATCACTTATACAATCATCACAATGAGAATTCCATAGATTATACAAGTAATTTTTCAAATGGATTTCTCATATCAGGTCTGTTCAGTGTACTTGTTTCTAGGAAGAATTTACACATTTTTTATGTATCTCCAGACTTTAGTCTATGAGATCGACTACTTACTTTATAAGGAAAAACATAATATGTGCTAGTCTTGTTATGTTATATTAATGTCCAATATTAATAGAACGATAACTATGAACAATTTAAAGATAATACTTAAATGCAATATGAATATCATAATTATAATCTCATTATAATTTCATTTGTAATATATAGTTATCCTATAAACTTATCATATACATCTAAACATATACAAGATAAAGAATATCTTTAAATATTTTGTCACTAAACTACAAACAAAGTGATTGGCTATAGGGCGTAAACTAACATTTTATAGGAGACACGAGAAGAAGAAGCTTCAAGAACAACCAAAGAAGACCAGAAAAAAGTTTGAAGGACATCAAAAGGGATATTTGCAGGTGGAGGAAAGTTTTATAGCACCTTTCCCCAAAAGGAGAGAAACTAGAGAGGAAGAAATCACAAAAATGTCTTACCTAATTAACTAGCTTATAAAAGAAAATAAATCAGAAATAAAATGTAACATCCTGGTTCCTGCGGGAAGGGTAAAATGGGCATTTGAGTGTTTAGTGAGGGGTAGTAATGCAATTACTTGTTCATTTATTA
>JAOQMR010000006.1:18014250-18026075 GCA_027563865.1 Erythroxylum pelleterianum | reverse complement strand
TGGGGGGTGGGGAAGCTTCTAGTACCAAGAATCATAGAGCATCTATATCCCCCAAGCATGAATAGGAAATCTTGAGGAAAAGGTCAAGGAAAAAGAAAAAATGATTAAGGTGCAACATGGAATGTTAGAGTCCTTAATAGTCTAAATAAACAACTTATAGTTAAGGAATTTGATAAGAACAAGAAGTTAGATTTTGTTGGTTTGTTGGAAACCAAAATATAGAGGGAGCAATTGGAAAAGAATTTATGGTTCCTAGATAAAGGATAGAGGGTAGTAAGTAACCATGATCACATCAATGGGAGAGTGATAATAGGCTTTAATCCTCATAAAGTGGAAGTAGTGACGCAACTTGAAAATGATCAATTGATACATTGGGTGTCCTGAAGCTCCTAGGAAAGTGATTGCAGTTATAGTGTTGTATGAAAAAAATCATAAACTCCAAAGACAATATGCATGGAATGAGCTAGAGAAAACTAGCACTACAATGAGCCTTCTATGGACAATTATTGCAGATTATAATTGTATTCTTAAATTAGAAGAATCAAGGGAAGGGAGAAGCTAGAAACAAGTAGATTGTAGAGAACTTCAAGAAATGGTGGAGAGGATAGGTTTGGCTTATATGAAATGGTATGGTAACTCTTATTTATGGAACAGTAAGCAATTGGATGGTTTTTGTTGAGAAAATTTTACAGATGTATGGTTAATGATAAATGGATAGAGCAATTCTCATTAAGCAATGCCATGTTTGATTATTTAAATGTATCAAACCATAGTCCAATAGTACAATAGTGGAACTAATAACAAGTGATAAGAAGAGGAAGGTCCCATTTAGGATATTCAATCACTTGATGAACAATCCTAAATTCAGAAACATACTCAGTAAGGGGATGAAGTTAAAGGTTCCAAAATCAAAGGGGTAACAACTTAGTATAAAGCTAAAAGCCTTACAAAATAGGTTGAAAATGTTTAAAATAGAAATAATAAAACCAGAATTAAAAGTTAAATTTGAAGCTTTGAAGGAGTTAAATAAATGTCAAAAGAGATTAATGAAAAGACCAGAAGATTTGTAATTGAGAAAAGAAGAATCTACGTTGGTGGAAAAGTATAATCAAATGTTAATAACTACCAATACCCTACTAAAGCAAAAAATCTGGAATGATATAGATAAAGGAGGGTGAGAAATGCATTAAGTATTTTATGAGTTCAATTTCAGCTAAAAGGAACAAGAATTCTATCATAATGTTAGAAGATGAAATACGGAAGATTTATGAAAACCAAGAAAGCAAGAAGAGGATTGCTTTTGATTATTTTACTAAGCAGTAAGGGATTGAAATGCCAGTAAAGGCTATACCATAAGAGGTGTTAGTAGGTCTTAAATAGCTTGATGAAGAAGATAGAGTAGATTTGGTTAGGGAAATAATAAGGGGAGAAATCAAAGATGTTGTTTTCTCAATGAACCCTAGACTTTATAGATACAATGAGAGATTTTTTCAAAAAAAACTGGGATATTGTAGGAGAAAAAGTGATAGAAGCAATGAGAGAATTCATTCAAAGAGGATAAAATGCAAATAAAACGTTTATCTGCATTATTCTTAAACAAAGAAATGCAAAAAAAAAAAGCCAAAACAATTCAGGCCAATAGCTTGTTGTAACTTGCTATCTAAAATCTTCACGAAGATATTGACAAATAGGCTGAGAGCATGTGTTTGGGAAAGTTAATCAGCCTAGAATAGAATGCATTCATTAAGGGGAGGTCAATGGGAACCAATATCCTACTCTGTCGGGAACTGCTAGAGGGGTATAATTCAAATAGGGGAATGGGTAATTGCACTGTAAAGATAGACCTTGCAAAGGGCTATGACTCAAGCAACTAGAGCTTTCTTTTCAATACATTGAAAGCAATAGTTTATCCTCCCATGTTCAGAGAATCGATAGAGGAATGTGTAACCACTGCTTTTATGGCAATCTTGGTGGATGGAAAACTTACAAACTTGATCAAAGCAAGGAAGGGAATAAGGCAAAGGTACCCATTATCCCCTTACCTGTTTGTGCTTTACATGGAGATCTAGTCAACTCTCCTTGTAAGCAGTGACGGAGCCAGAAATTTATAATAGGAGGGTCTAAATATTTAATTTTTTAAAATTTTGGGGGGCTCAATATACTACTAGCCCTCAAATAACTTCATCCTCATATATATATATATATATATATATATATATATATTATTTAATTTTTTAAAATTTTAGGGGGCCCAGTGGTGTAGCTACATCCCTGCTTGTAAGTAACATAAGGAGGCATCCAAAATTTCAGTTCCATGGCATATGTAAAGGTATGAAGCTCACATATCTAGCTTCAAATGACTTTCTATTGTTTTACAGAGATGAGAAAATTTCAATAGATTTAATCTCGCAAACGATGGAGGAGTTCCAAGAGATTTTAGGCTTAAGATGCAGTCCATTAAAGAGTTGTTTTTACTTATCATGCAATGAAGTAAAGAGGTAGCATCTAAAGCTATAGAGATAGGATTGAAACAAAGGAACCTACCATTTAAGTACTTAGGGGTACCAATATCTCTAAGAAGAATCAATGCAGTAGATTGCAAACGCTTGTTGGAGTAAATTTATGGAAGAATCAATCAATGGAGTAATAGGTTCCTTAGTTATAGAGGTAGGCTCCAGCTAATTCAGACAATCATAAGCAACCTTACTAATTATTGGATCAATCATTTATCCATCCCAAAAAGTATCTTTAAGAAGTAGGCATGAGGCTTAGAGACTTCTTGTGGAATGGTTCAAACCAAGTAGAAGTAAAGCAAAGATAAGCTGGAGTAAAATTTGCAGACCAAAGCACCAAAGGGACTTGGGAATTCACTCTGCAAGGATGATTAACAAGGTAAGTAGAGCAAGGAACTTGTGGGGGATGTGTTATAAAAGTGAGGATTTATGGGTGAAATGGATACATAATGTATTCATAAAGAGTAATCGTATTTGGATAATAAAGCAAAGGCAAGAAATGTTTAGAACTTTAAAGGAAATCCTAGAGACAAGGCAATGGATGCAAAATCAGGTATTCCATAAGATTGAGAATGGACAAATCACGTATTTTGGCATGATAATTAGTATTGTAAAGGACCCATATATAAGGTGGAAGATATATAACCCTTGAAATTGGTGGTGAATCTGGAAACTAGAGTGAGCATGCTAATTAGAAACAATCAATGGATATAGCCTTATCATAATACTAGAAGTGCCAGATTCATATTGGAAGAGATGCCAAGTCGCCATGAGGGAGAACAAGATGAAATTCAGTGGCTAGCAGATAAATCAAGTAAGTTTAGCATAAAAGCATGCAAAAGTTTATTGCAGGTTGTACAGAACATAAGGCAAGAGTGGACAGCTTTGGTATAGGACATTGACATCGATCCAACTCATTCATTCATCTTATGGATGGAAATCAATGGAGGGCTACTCGCGAGGGATAAGATCAAGTTCTGAATTAATATATTGCCCTTTAAGTTATGCTATACTGAACTAAAAAAATCTGGAACATGTTATGATTAGATGCAAGTATACCAAGCAAGTTTAGGGCCGGATTCAGGTTATTCTCAACTTGGGTAAACTTGTGGACTCTTGGAGTAAAACTATTGCTTGGTTGGAGAAACTTAGAGTGCAGAATACAGTGGATCTCAAAGCAATTAAGATAAGTTGGGCAGTATTGGTGTATTACATCTGAAAAGAGAGAAACTACAAAATTTTTAAACAAGAAAGTAGGAGCACAGAGATGGTTTTTCATGACATTTACCTTCATTATAGATTGGCTATGTCAGTAAGAGGAATAGTAGTAAATCTATCAAATAACATTAATAAAAGATGGGGATTGAAGTAATACTGGTTTTGTATTTTCAAAAGCCTTCTTAGATATCATGACGAAGATGATAACTAGGAACCATAATTTTTTGTAATCTAGATCTTTTGGACTAATCTAGATCATTTGTACTCTAGATTGTAGATATTTTTATTCAACGAAATCAATTACTTTTTTTAAAAAACCTTTCAAATTTAGATAGAACTATGAAACTTTAATTAAATCAGTATATTTAAGAGTTTTATTTCGATTATAATAATTAATTTTGTGCATCTGTATTGAAAATTGTATGTAAAATATTTTTATTGGATTAGCCTATGTTTAAATAAGGCTCTCCATATAATGTCTGTAACGTAGACACAATAATATTTAAAAAAATTTCAAAGTACGCTTCTTCTAATTAATAGATAATAGGAGTTCCGCTCCAACAAAAGTTAAATATCTTGAATATTGAAACTATATTTTAAGTATGGACTATAATATAATTTATGTGTAGGGTTTTAATGAGGTATGATCTAAGTTTAAGAAATACAATATGATGATATAAAATAAGTGTTATACATTTTAAAATGTTTTAGAAGTAATCTTCATAAAATATATAGCACAGGCAATTCAAAATACCTATAGTGCAACCCTTTGTCATATAGACATTTATCCACTTGCACCTAAATTGACATTTTTAAGCTTTTGGAACAACGGTTTCCGGGGTAGTTGCGAGTTGTCCCCACTGACCTCAACAATACATGTTAGCCACTCCTGAAAACTCTCTGTAACCTTCGTCAATAAGTGTTTGAATTCTCGAAAGAAAAGTCTCATCACGTCAACGTCGGCGCCCTTTAGCATCGTCCACGGTCCACCTGCTGTTGTGTTAAGGTCGAAAATGTTTTCTTAAGTGGGCCCATTGAGTTTTCATGGCCACTTGTTTTTTGGTTGGTGTCAACTTTCTATAAGATATGAAATCGTGTTCGCCCCCACAACTTGCTCTGTGCCTTAATTCAAGCCCTTAATAATGTTCCTCAAAGGTATCATTACTTCTTTTCTATGTGATTTGATGTCAACTTTATAGTTACTGGAGCTCCTTGATTAATGTCATTGATCATTTGTATACACTTTTACTTTTGATACGTTTCGTGAGTAGAATTCATCGAAATATTGTACTTTATCTTTCACACTAACAAAATCAAATACTAACATAAAAGATTGGATAGAATATATTGAAATCTCCTTTGGTTGGCACGGATTGTTGATTGGAAAAATAATTTTTTTCTAAAATTTCAATTATTAGGTTTAGTTTGTTTTTCTGAGTACTTAGGAAAGTCTTAATTTTATAAAAGTAGTAGCACTTTCTCTAGATTCTAAATCCTAATTGGTATTTAGATTATTTTCTTCAGGAATTTAATCTAAAAATTATACTGGTCAATTTAACACTTCCTTCTCTCCCTACTCTACGACTTTAAAATATATAAATTTCAAATAAATTTTGATTTAATAATTAAAAATATATATAAATAAATTTAGTTTATAAATAATAATTTTTAAATTAACTATTTTTAGAAATAAAATATATTATTAATAAATATTATATAAAATATTTAAATAAATTTAAATAAATTTTTTTTGTAAGTTTTATTTAATTTATAATTATTATTAGTAATAAAATATTTATTATTATTTTAAAAACAAAAATTAAAAATTCACAATAATTATAAAAGTTGAAATAAATAAAATAATTAATTAAAAACTTTGAAAAAAAGGGAGGAAGGAAAGATAAGAGGGAGGGAGGAAAATTTCAAATTTTCTCCTATTTTAAAAAATTTTCAATATCAGCCAGTATTTGAATTTTAAATATTTTTGCTCTTCAGGTTCATATTTTTTCTTATTTAACGATTTCAATTTGTATTCGATTTGTAGGGATATAATTGGAAACATAAGTAAAAATTTCCAATTATATTACATTCCATAAAATACTGTTGCATACCAAACACTATTGTTGGACCAATGGTGGTTGACAAAATAAATTTCACTTATGTTTTGATAATAACAAGATAGATAGACTTAATTAAGAAATTAAATGCAGGAAAGTATTGGATTGAAAGAAATCTACAAGTTTATGGAAAGTTTTAGAAAGGAAATGAATTTTAGTTGATTGTGGCATTAATCATGAAGACTATATGAAGCATTGAGAAGGAAGGCATTAGACATATGGTATGTATTAAAGAAGGAAGGCTTTAAACATGGAGATTATGGAAATCTTAATGAAATATACCCGTTGGAGAGGAAGACCTCGAGTTATACATTGAACACCTCGAGGTATCAGCAAGCGAAATTGAAAAATTGGTTCTACAACCTCGAGTTATACATTGAACACCTCGAGGTATCAGCAAGCGAAAGTGAAAAAAAATGTCTGGACATCTCGAGTTACAAGCATCACACCTCGAGGTATCGCAGAGAAAAGCTACACACCTCGAGTTATCATCAACACCTCGAGGTATCGCAGAGCGGAGATGTTTCCGAAAAATCAACACCTCGAGTTACACTATTAGACACCTCGAGGTATGTACACGACAACTCGAGGTATGCTGTATCTGTCAAAGAAAATCAGCCACACATGGAAAGTAATAATTGGGCAACGGCTATAGTATCTTCTACAATGGCTAGAACTCGTCCCAATCCTCTATATTCATCAAAAAGGAGCTGCAAACATAAAAGAGAGGATCAAGGAACAAAAACAGTGATTCAACGAAGTGATAAGCAATATACTACTCTCAGATTTGCTCTCTACTGCTCTTATTGTTATTCAATCAGTTATTTGAGCATAGTTATTCTATTGTTATTCTATCATTGTGTTGTGATCTTGAGTGATTAGGTTTTAGTCACTTGTGAGGTAGGATTTGTGCCGGAAAAACAAATCGTGTGTAAGGTTGCTTGAGCCAGGAAATTAAGTGTGATTGTAAAAGTTCGCACTGAACTCAAAAGTGCCAATATAGTGGTTTGCCAAAATCCTAAGCGGGAGCTTAGGTAGAGGACGTAGGTCTTAGCACCGAACCTCTATAAAATTAGTGTTTGCTCTTCTTCTCTACTCTTTACTTTCGTTTCTGATTGAATTGGTTTTTGTTTGACTAAACTTCTGATTTTATTGTAGTATTATTTGAAAAAGATTGACAGATCTATTCAACCCCCCCTTCTAGATCGTTTTCAACTATAATAAGAATTCACCCAACTTTCCTATTAGGATTCTTATAAGTATCCAAACATGTAAATATCTTTACTTTCCATAGATTTATTTTCTAAAGAATCATATTCCAAATTCACTTTACTTTCCCGTCAACCAAATGGAGCCTTATAGTTTGGATTACTTTCACTTTAACTATAGATTTTAAAATTTATTATTTATTCTTCTGAAATTATATTTTTATGTCACTCTTCTACCTAATATCATTCTCCGTTAGAAATATAATAGAGAATAGTAAAATGACTGTCATATTACTTGTGTAGATGTTACATCTATTTGTCTTAGTTGTGTCAAGTAACACAAGCAATACAATGTTAGATTCTTCATTTTTTATTAAATTTTTTGATGGAAAATGAAATAAAGGAATAAGAGTGACAAAAAATACATTTTTAGAGAGATAAATGACATTTTTTAAAAATTAAAGACTAAAGTGAATTCAAATTACAATTGAATCAAATATAGCTAACCCTAAAAAACATATAATGCAATTTCTAATGCAGAAAGACATGAAGTTAAATTAAATTACAGATATTTTAATGTAATCAACCTTGTAAATAAAAATAATTTTGATTCAAAATTATATTGCTTTAAGTTTTTAGTCTTCAACAAATTAAAGGATCTTATAACTCTAAAAATAATTAATGTGAATCTACTTTGGAATAAATAATAGACAACCTATGGTTATGATTTAAAACCTCACTAGAAAAAATCTAGATAAAGCAATTGAGATTGACCTTTTGAATGTAAAGAATCAGGAACCAAATCTATAAAGGATTTAAAACACAAAAAGAAGACTTTGACATGTTCCGAGTTAAAAGCAAAGAAAAGGTAAAAACATTATCTCAATTGTTCCCCTTTATAGATGTTGTATATGATTCCTACTTAAATTGAAAGCCTAATTAATAATATTAATTTAATTTGAAACTCTAAATTACTAATACTACTTTAACTTGGAACTGTCAAGATTTCAAGTACTAGTTATGCTTACATCATTCCTTGTTTCCTTAAAAGAGTCGACCTTAAATTATCACTGCGAAATTCTAAGTATTTTTATTGATCCTTTCAATGAATTAAACGAGTCATATCCTCTAGAAAAATGCTTAGATATCTTTTGAATTAGGAACCTTTCTTGTTGCATATGAATCCAAACAAACCCTTCATCCATTTGTTTTCGTTTATATCATATTCTTCATTCTCACATAGTAAAGAAATTCATATTCTAGAAAAAGAAAAGTGAAATGCATAAGCACTCATAATATCACTCTTATTTAAATATAAGTTCACTTTCTTTTTTATTTCCTTTGACATTGACTCTTTTTCATTTGAAACCTCTTTTGGTCGTTTTTTTCTTTCCTCTTTTCATCTTTTTCTTTATAACTCTTAGTCTCGTTATTTTTTCTTTCATGACCTTTGTTAGAATTTACAATGGGCCTATAGGCCCACATGAAAAGGAAAGCTAGACCACATACAAGCCCAAGTGAGGTTCCATCATAAAACCAATTAGTGATAGGTGGAGTAGCCTACTAGACTTATATGTTAGTGTACTTGCCTCTCTTTCTCCAATATGGGACAACTCTCACTCTTTATATTTCAACACCCCCCTCACGTGTGGGTCTAACACTAGACATAATCTATCATTTCGAGGTGCTAACGACTAACATAAGAGCAACCTAGCTCTGATATCATGTTAGAATTTACAATGGACCTACAGGCCCACACGAGAAGGAAAGTCAGACCACATACAAGCCCAAGTGAGGTTCCATCCTAAAACCAATTGGTGATAGGTGGAGTAACCCACTAGACTTATATGTTAGTTTACTTTCCTTTCTTTCTCCAATATGGGACAACTCCCACTCTTTATATTTCAACAACCTTCAATTTCTCCTACTCTCCTTTCTTCATTCTCTTTCCAATCTCATTGTCTTTATAAACATTTGTTGGTGTTAAAGGTGTAAGATTAATGACTGATTATTCTTTACAAAGGTTCACCTAGTTTTGAATCCATCATAAAAATGCTTGCTATCACATTATCATACAGAATGCATTGACGTCAAATCATAAATACCTCTTTTTTATATGTCCCAATAAAAAAATAACACATATTTATTCATTATAATCTCACCTTGTTTATTAAGTTATTAAACCTTGTATGGCTCTAGAAGCTTCAAATGCGTCTGACAAATTTTTTTCATACATTATTATATCTAAAGTCATATTTTATACGAATTACTTGACATTCCAATATCTTTTCAAAAAAAATGATGCCAAACCAAGGCAAATGGATGGATTTTATTGTTATATGAGTTTAATCTTGAGGCTAAGGATAAGAAAGGAAAAGAGAACCTAGTAGTAGACCACCTTATTTTTTTTTAAATAAGAACCGCCTAATTAGGAAGCATGTGGAAGAAGATATAAGTGATGCTTTTCTTGATCAACAACTCTGTGAACTTGATGTATCTAACTTAGATACACCATGGTTTTCTAGCCATGCTAACTACTAAATAGTCAGATTTTGCTAAAGGGGATATCTCATTAATAGAAGAAGAAATTCTTCTTGAGTTGAGGAATTACCTATTGGAGAATCTGTACATATTTTATACTTATGCAAATCCGATAATTAGAAGGTGTGTAGCATATCATAAAACCATTACCATAAAGCACTATCACAAAAGACCAATTGGAGATTATTATTATTATGTAAATAGAATAGCACAAAAAGTTTTAGAAGCTGTTTTTTATTGGTCTACATTGTTTAAGGATACCTAAAGTTGTATGGAATATTGTGATAAGCATCAACAGATAGGTAATATATCTTATACGGGTAAGAGGCAATATATCTCATAGCGGTAAGATACCTTAAAACAATATTAATGTTTTGTGAAGTATTTGATATATGGGACGTTAATTTCATGGGTCCATTTCCTACATCCTTTAGTAACAAATATATCCTAGTTGCTATATATTATATCTCAAAATGGGTTAAAGTTTAAGCTTTGCCTACTAACCATGCTAGGGTAGTTGTTAAATTCTTAAAAAAGTTATTTTCATGCTTTGGTATACCTAAAGCTATAATTAGTGATAGGTATACACTTTTATAACCATCAACTTGCAAAAGTGCTTAAATGATTTAGTATTATCTATAAGGATTCTACTCCCTATCATCTTTAAACTAATGGCCAAATGAAAGTAATTAGTAAGGAACTAAAGAGGATTATAGAAAAGAATGTACAGTACTCTTGGAAAATTTGGTCTACAAGATTAGATGATGTTCTATGGGCATATAGAACTGCGCATAAAATGTCAATCGTTACCACACCATATAGGCTAGTTTATAAGAAATCTTGCCATCTACTAATGGAAATTGAACACAAGGGTTTTTGGGATATAAATTTTATTTTCTTTTATTAAAAATGCAGATTATAAATGTTTGTTTTGATCAGTGAGTTAAATGAGGGATGCAATATGTCTTATTAAAATTAAAGGATATATAAAGAAAAGTAAAAAAAATGTCATAACTAAAATCTTAAAAGTTTTAAGCGGTCTAGATTGGGAAATCAGAGTCTTGTTATTTAATTTCTGAGTTTCATTATTCCAGATTAAGCTTAAATCAAGATGGTTTGGACCTTTCATTATCAACCAAATCTTCACATATAGAGTTGTAGAAATTACTTATTAGGATACATGTGCATTCAAAGTCAACAAATACACTACAAGAAAAACGTGTAATAGGGACGGAATTATACCGACCGAATGGAAGCGGTATGGAAATAGAGACCGAATTTATATTCGGTCGGTGAAGTGGTCTGGAGGGAATTCTTTGCAGACCGAAATTTTCGGTCGGTATGAAATAAAAAGAGGGTCGGTAAAAATTAATTAAAACCGACCCCCTCCCTCCTTTTCTAAGTCTCGCGCGCGCGTCTTCTCCAGAATCGTCTTCTCCTCTCCTCCGGTGTCCTCCTCCGTTGCCGTCCGTCCGGTGACCACCTGCTGCGTCTCCGGCAACCCTTCCAGTAGATATTCTCTGACGACTACGGTGTGTCGTCTCTCCTCTGTCATTGCCGAAGGTAAGCCGTGGGTTGAATATTTTTCATCTTGTTTGGACTGATTTAATTGTATGTGTTTGTCTATCTGGGTTGCATTGTTCTTATGTTAGTATTTTACATGTAAATAATGGGAATATTTATACTATATTTGTGTAGATAGGGTTGAAATGTGGCTTCCTTGAAGGTGTTCGACAGAATGCTTGACATGTTAATGAATGAGTGAATTCCTTTATACATATTTTATCTTTCTTGGGTTTGATTCAAACTTGTTTGTAAATTTTCTAAAGTGTGAATCCCTAATTTTGAGTCACTGTAATTTTGTTCTGCAACAAATTTTGAATCATATCTCCAACATTTTTCACCTTACAAAGTCCCTCGGTTAAAGGAAATCCATTATTTAAAAAACTTCATTGGATGTGATGTTTAACACAAAAACATTTTATTTGAGATGTTTATCACTAAAAGAACTAATGATTTGATTAATTAATAATGCTACTGCGGTTATCCAAACAAAATGAGAATTTGGGTAAAAACTTTGTTCTATTGGCTTATTTCTATACTTTTTTCTATTCCTTCTTAATACATGATCCACATTCCATACGGACAAGGTTTATGTTCATTATATTTTAGGAAATATCTTTCCACTTTTATGAGGTTTAAAATTTTTCATTGTCCATATCATTCAT
>JAOQMR010000006.1:17982543-17999033 GCA_027563865.1 Erythroxylum pelleterianum | reverse complement strand
ACCAAGCACTACACTAGTGTCTTTCAAAGCTTCAATACCCAAGGTCTTATAAACAGAGGTTGGCATGACATTAATGGTTGCACCTAAGTTAAGTAAGGCATGAGAAACAGTGGTTCTACCTATGATGCAGGGGATAGTGTAAGAACCTAGATCTTTGCATTTAATGGGCAATTGTGGCTTAAATAAGGCACTAACACTCAACCCCAATTGGATTCTCTCACTATGCCTATACTTTCTTTTGTTTGTGAATAGGTATTTCAAGAATTTAGCACACTTAGGCATGTTTTTAATCAATTCAAGTAATGTCACAATTACTCAAGTTTGCTAAACATTTCAAACAATTCATCATTGTCTTTCTTGTCAACAATTTTTTACTAACCAAGTAAGAATTTGGAAAAGGAAAGTCACAAATTTTTACCTCATCAACTTTGGAGTTAGAAGGTGATCCTTCCTCCATTGGTCTCTTCAGGATAGTTGTTGCCTCGTCCTCATTTTGTACCACTGGTTGTTTTCGAGATTTCTCAATAAGCTTTTTTTCTTGAATGCTTTCAGATTGAATAGAAACTTTCTTTTCATCTTGGAATGTTTCTTGAGTAGTGTTAGCAGGAGGAGATTCAACTTCTATTTCCTCATCAACCGGTTCTTCATCCTCTTCATTCTCTTTTAAACTCACTTTCTTAGCTCCAATTTTCTTCCCACTTCTCAGTGTGATTGCATTCAAATATTTTGGATTGATCATTGTGTTGGAGGGTATAGAACCATTACTCTTTGCTTGCTGTTCACTCAAGTTATTGGAGATTTGAGTAACAAAAGTGTTCAAATTCTCATGCTTAGTCTTCACTTGCTCTAACTTAGAGAACACATTTTGTAGGAAAGAGTCCATCTTATTTCCCATAGCATTCAACTTAGCATCAGTTTGTGCCTTTTTCTTGATCTAGTCTTGAATTTATCCCGGCAATGCCCTTTATGATTATAACGAATTTGTCACCTTTAGAAACAGTAGATGACATCCCTTGATTAGACACCATTTGGTTGGAAGAATTTCCTTGAATGTTTCCTTGATCTCCACTCCATCTAAAATTAGGATGATCTCTCCAACCTGGATTAAAAGTGTTGGAGTAGGGATCTCTCTTCTGATATTGGCCATTCCTATTTTGGTAGAGGGCATGAACTTCTTCATATCTGGCACAATTATTGGAAGCATGCATCATGGACCCGCAGTACTCACAACCGGCTACTATAGTTTGAGAATGACTCACTGAATTAATTTGTTTGGCCTTCACATTATTCTCCAAAAGACTGAGTTGTTTCTCCACTCGGTTTCCCAAAGCAGCAATTTCAACAATAATATCTTAGGAAGAAGCCGAAGAGGTATTGGACACCCTTCTTGAGTCTTCAGATTGAGATTCATTGGTAACCATCTTCTGAAGTAGGTCCCATGCAGCATTGGGACTCAATTCTCTTAGCGAACCATTTGCAGCGACATGAATTGAGGGCTTATGATGTGGAAGAAGCCCTTCATGGAAAGAGTTGACTAGATCATTCTTTGAAATGTTGTGGTGGGAAAATGAGCTAGAAGTGTGATGAACCTTGTCCAATATTCATGTAACATCTCGTTACCTGCGGGAAGGTTAGAATTGTAAATATGAGTGACCAAAGAGAGCTTAGAAAAGCATTTCATGTTTATGCATATTATGGCATTTACATACACATGAATAGTAAATTTTTCTGCACATGAAAATAAATGTACATGCATTCATGGATAATTTCGGGTATAATTGTTAATAAAGGTGATTATTATTGAGAATTGGTCTATTTATATTAAAAAATTGATTTGGAGAGTGTATTTGTGTTTTAGAATTTTTTTGGAGAATTTTGGGAAAAATTTTCTGAAAAATTTGGGCTAATTTTTGGACTAGGAAAAATGTCAAGTGGCAAGACAATTGTTAACTGGTAGTAGAATTTACAGTCAAATGACAATGGAAAATTTAGATAAATGATTTTTGGATTTATTAATTAGTGCCATTAAAATTTTGGGGGAACAATTGGAGTAGAAATTGATGGGATTACTTAAATGAAAGAAACAATCAAATGCTTTATGAGTGGACATGTGGCAACTGATAAACATCACTTGCCAAACAATGCCTTAAACCCACTACTCTTTTAATTAAAAGCCTCCCCACTTTTGGTTTTCTCATTGACGATGCTCTCTCTCTCTTGAAAAGCCATTGGTGTTTTATTTGGTTTTCTCCATCATTTTCGTAGACTCTCTTCTCCCTCTTTTCTTCATGAGTTTTCATGCTACTCTTCCACTTTGCCCTCTCCTTCATTCTCACTAAGAGACCCAACCAATTCCTCCATGAAAGTTGATGATCGTGGAGATGAAAGAGTTAGGGTTAATGGTGATTTTGAAGAATTGGAAGCTAAATCAAGAAAGTATCTTGTCAAAAATCATGGGTTTTGGTTAAATGAAGCACTTGTGATGACTTAGTTTGCAATGATCATTTATGTGTTGTGGGTGATGAAAAAAATTATGTACATGTTAGGATGAGTATGAATTTATGGTAAATAGGTTGATTGAAATGGAGTATAAAAGCAAGAAACAAAAATTTGAAGTGTTTGATTTTAGAGAATGAAATTTGGAAATTTTATGGGAATGAATAGTAATAGTGTTGAATTTTCCAGCTGAAAATTTTATGAATTTTTTGTGTTTATGTAGGCAGATTCTGATAAAATTGTCTTCATGAAAGTTGTAGATCTTTATTTTATCTTTCCTTTGATATAAAGTATGAAATTTTTAGACATTGGAGTTGAGAGATATGATATTCTGAAGTCTGTGATTTTTCATGCGATGGGCTTATGGGACAGCTGCATTGGTTTGAATTTCAAGCTCTTTTAGAGGTAAAATTTATTTTTGAGGTCTTCATGGAAGCTATAGGTCTAGAAGTCTTCTTCAAAATGGTTTTTGAATCACCTTAATCCGATATTTGTAGCAAAAGTTATGCCTATTTTACTAAGACAGGTCGGAGGAAGAAAAGAGGAAAGAGAAAAGTCGCAATCCTGATATTGCGCTGTCGCGACACGTCGCAGTATCCTTCCACCCTGAACATGTTTTACTATTTTGGCCATACTTTTTCGTTCGACTTCCAAATGACCTGATTTTTGAAGCTTTTGGTTTTGATTTGAAAAAGATTGATTGAATCTAAGTGAGGGGATTAGTGGGAAGAGTATGAGTTTGATATTTTCACTAAACATGCTTCAGTATTTTGGTGATATTTTGATCTATAAGACTCTAATTGAGATGATTTTTTATTTGGTGTAAACTAGAGGAATAGGGCTACAAATCATATGAGAATCTGTATCTTGATTCAATCTCTAAGGTGTCCAATTTCTAGATGGAAGTTGTATATAGTAAACTGTTTTTGATTAAGAATAGTCCTAAAATGTTTAAGGCATATCTTCCAAATTACTTAACTGAATTGAGTGATTTTGGTGTCAATGGAAAGATAAGACATAGGGAAACACTTTTCTAGAAGAGAATATGACCAAATTACATTAGTTTCACTTTCTAATTGAATGTGAACAGTAAACCTGAAGGTCTGGAATTTTGGAGAATTTATAAAAAGAAATGAGAGTTTTGATGATGTGTGATCATGTAATGATGGAATAACATTAATGAATGAATTGTTGGTATTAAAGTACCAAAGACATGTGTTTAATGGAGATGAAATGGTCTATATAATTAAAGTTGTGATTCAAAAAGAGAAGTAAAGTGTCTCTAGTGGCAATTAACGAGAAATGAGTTGTTATGAAAACAATTGATACGGAAAAAATGATAATGTGTTAAAGTGGGAAATTTGATAATATACCTGGGATTGTCATGAAAATGCATCGTACATATTCCATATACACATATGTGCATAAATGAATGCTTATAATTTTGCAAAATTATTAATGTTTGTGCAATGTATGTATTGCATAAATGGGTTGTACAGGTTAAAGTATGCATTCAGGCGTTTCCAGAAATTGGAAGCAAATGCTAATTTGGCGCGTACTGTGAGTAGACCGAGATGGTCTCACTTTATTGTTTGTTATTTGAATTTTTTATTAATTGAATACTGAATTATTATGTGAATGTGACTGATTGAGTGATTGTGTTGGTTTCCGGACAGAAGGTCCGATGAATGTGATGTATGAATGTAATATTGAAGTGCTCATTGAATGTGAATTGGATGAACTAAGTGTACGTAATTGGATTGTTAAATATGTTCTGAAAGTGCATTTGCATGTAAATGAAAAGTGATACTCAACTCTAAGGTTGAATACCGGACTACGGTCCGATGACATGTGAAAGTGAGTGAATAGAAACATGCAACTGTGATTGAAGCATTTCATTGCATGAATGTATGAAATATAATGGCTGTTGTGACCAGAGTAGCCAACGATCAGAGCTTAAAGCTCAGCAAGTAAAAACGAGCTTCAAGCTCAAAAGTGAATCAGAGCCTCAGGCTCAACGTTTAATGATCCTTGTATCCCCCAAGCGGATAAGGGACAGTTATTAATGAGCCCTATATGGGACAATTTAGGCACTCGGTCACAACAAAATAACAAATGAAAAGTGGGTCTCATGTGCACTGTATATGCATAATATGAGTGATTATATCTAATGAACATGAAGTGTGAAATGTTATGAATGTGATTATATGTTATGTGACTGGGTGAGCCATCGATGATGGTCACTCATTGAGTTCGCAAAACTTACCCAAAATTTGCAAATATTTTTCAGGATTCAGAAGAATACCCCGTTAGGCCAACGGGAGTATACCTACAGCATTTAAGTGAAGGATAGAGGTCGGGATCAGTTCGCGTCTGCATTGCATTTCTCTACTTTGCATTGAATTGTATTTTTTCGCAATTTTTCGTATAAATATGTATTTCGAAATGACTCAAGTGTTTTATAATTGTGAAAGGGCGCAAATAGCTATTGAAAATTGTGTTAATAGAGAATGTTTATGAATGAATGTGGGCCCAATTTGAGTATCGATTTCTGCATATTATGTTTGTGGTTTTTAAAAAAAATTATACCGATTTTTGATTGATTGAGTGCTTTAGCATGCCACCCTCGCAGGGCACGGACTCGGATATCACCCACGATGTTGGGTTCGGGTCATCACGGGAGTGGGGTGCTACATTCTTATCCGTTGGCAAATATACAGACGAAAATAATATATATAACATTATCAATGTTAATGTTATACATATTATTTTCTAAGTTGAAACAAATTTAACTAAAGGGCATTATATTAGAGAATTGATACAAACAAGGGTAAAATGGTAACTTAATGATGTTTATATGTTTATATCTTACAAATTACAATGCTACTCACTTGACCTAAATTATATTCAACAAACCCATATTCAAAGTAACATGTTAGGTACTAAGGAAAGTCATCCTAATCAACAAAGCATCAATATGAGTTGTATTCATATTAGACTCATATGCATGTTCATTAACAGGTTGGTTCATAGGTTGTCAATTCTGCAAAAATTATTTAAAGGAAATATGGACAAGTCAATCTAAAATCTTTTAAATTGTCATTTGAACCAAGAGATCTTAGGCTTAAAGGTAAGTCTAACATCACTTCAAGACAATTATAAGCTACTGTAAGTGAAGAAGAGCGACAATTAGGACTAGTAACCACCAAGTTCAGCGACAATTAGGACTAGTAACCACCAAGTTCACAAACTAAATAATTGATATGGTGTATAATTGTATTTCAACCTGTGACAAATGATTTGGTGTATTTTGTAACCAAATCATATATTTGCTACTTAAACTAAATAAACATTATTACTTTGCTTAGAGGTTGTATATATATGATAAATTCACGAGAAGTATCTATGTATGATAGATCTTATATGCAAGGATAAATGATGTTTCTGGATCCAGTGGTGTATTGGCTATCTAACTAATGTATTTTCTACCAAATTATGAGTTTTAACATATTACATTTAAGTATACTTGCCTTTTAGTAGCAAAACAATGTTGAATAAATTTAGCACAAAATTTTATATCTCCATTCAATAATAAAAAACATAAGTATATTCACATTAGTCATACTAAAATTTTATAACCATATAAAAAATGAACAATGAAACAAAAATTGAAATAAACCATACAATTATATTGACTAATATCACCTTAACTATTTTCTCTCTAGTCAAAATTTCAAATGTCTTGCATCATAATTTTTAATTGTTCATCATGTTGCTTTGTTTGATATATTGAGTGCAAATATATCTTTCCTTAATTTTTAAATTACATTTGCAACTCTCTCAAGAAATTGCTTATCGCATCATTGGAAAAATTTATGATTACTAATAGGATAATTAGGACATCCTAAAAATCTTCTTCCTGAATTACTATTTTTCTTTAATGTTCTTAATGAAGCATTTAACCCACAAAAGTAAACCACTTTATTAACATTATTATGATTAAATTTGTTAGATGTTTATAATTCCATCTGTAAAATTATATCAAGAGTTCCATATCATTATGTTCAATCAACAACATAATTATTTCAAACATAACAAAAAATGACCTTTTTAAGAACATGCACAAAGCTTTATCATTTTATTTACATGGGAACATGCATGAAGTGTTTCCTCAACCTTGTTTCTCAATATATCAAATTGTTACTGAACATGCACAAGTCTACATTTAAACTTCTTTCTCTACATGTCAATTATAGGAATCTTTTTTAAAAGGATTTTGCTAAGAACCATTATTTCTACCCTACTTAATAAGTTGTCTCACATCTATACACTAATAGATGGCGTAAGTAATTTGATATGAATACTTACTGTACATGATGTAATTATTTGAAAATAAAATTTTGAAATATTAGCACTTAATAATTGAACAAGATAAACCTCATTGAAATTGTTCATCATATTTAAGTCGGAAAATGAAAAGCTCTAAGCATGTAAAGTAATTAACTTAGAATCCTGATATGAGGATAGTCCCTTGTCATGCAATGCATTAGCCTATATAAAAACCCAAAGATCTTAACTTTGACACAAAAAGGCACTACTCAAAGCCTAGGAGTTCTTTAACAATAATCACACTTCATCGTCGAGCATTGAATTTTCTAGTATATTTTAGGGTACAATATTCAGCTAATCATGTTGCCAAAAAAATAAAAAAAAAAAACCATCTAGTTAAAGAATATAGACAATCCAAAAGGAGAAAATTGGGATCAATTGAAGAGATAATCAGCATGAACCCATCATAAATCTTCATACAAAAAACCCAAAGTAAGATCAATACACAACACTCTTGGTTAGTTACCTGCGTAAATAGATCTGCTAAGGTAAGTCAAGAGATTCTCTTCAGCATTCGCAAACTACAATTGTTTGTTGCGTAATAAACCTAACACGGTAAAGGAAAAAAATTTCAATACTAAACTCATTCAAGGCAGCAAACGAAGGACGCCTATGTCTTAATTAGGGAAATGAACAATCCCTTAAAATACATAAAAAAGATAGAGAAAAGACGAAAATACCTTGACGAAATACATCCGAGAAAACGACGACAATGGCTGGAGACGCAGCAGCTTGACGAAGAACATGAAGAAGACGGATGATGGACGACAGAGTAGATTTGGAGGAGGAAGAGCGAAGGAAACAGCGAGCAGGGGGGGAGGGGTCTCGGGTAGAGATTTCAAGAAAACCAAACAACGTCGTTTGGTTTTAAACCAAATGACGTCGTTTTGTTACTGAAGACTTGAACTTTTAAGGTATACCAGCACGACGTCGTTTGGTTTGAAACCAAACAACGTTGTTTTGTTGCTGAAGGCTTCAACGTTTTTAAGTATAATAAAACGATGTCGTTAGACGATGGACAATGACACACAACCTTTCTTTTTACTGATGGAAATTTCTGTTGACAAATTACAATTTATTATTACCGCCTTTTTCAATTTTCCAAACAACTTTACCGACGGATATACTATTTCCGTCAATAATTGCCTACGGTTTCTTTACCGTCGGTAATTTTCTGTCGCTAATTCATACTTTTCTTGTAGTGTATATGCATCCACCTAACTTATATGGCTTTATCATCTGTGCATAGTTTTTCAATATATTTTGTAAATATAATCTTGTTAAAGGTTTTAAGGGAATTTATACTTAGGCTACCTTCATCATTTAAAGTATGGAGATCCCTCCATCTAACCTTAACTATAGATGAATCATTTTTAGATGTTGAAAGAAAGTTTTTCATGTTTTTCAATAAATTTGAAGATAATTATTGGAAGGAGAAGGTGCACACTATAGTAAATGTGTATACTATTCAAAACAAATTTGATTAGTTGAAATTTCTTTACATATGATAGATTTTTAAATATTCAATTACTGGTTTTCCTTTAATTTGGATAGGGATTGAGTCAATAAAATTGTGATTAGTCCTTTATTACCATTCAAACTCTTGAATAATTGAAGCCAAAGGCCGCATCTAGAAATGACAAGAAGATCCAACCATTCTAATTTCTAAGTTATGCCTTGGTAATTCCGTATAGGAATCAAATAAAGGTGTACTTTTTTCCATTTTGTACTGGGGTTTTGAAACAAGATATTGACGACGAGAGCTACTAGAGGCTTCGAGAAGAAATCTTAAACAAGAAATACAATTAACAACGTGATTCGCCGTCAAGACACAACCGACGGAACATTTCAATGACACGTTTCTTCATCAGAATAATCAAGCAGCTCCTCGTCCAAACGGTTCCGTCTGAAACACCTTCCACGTGTTACCTTCTTGGCTCGGCTAACAGAGTCGATTCACCAAAATCTGCTTACGGTCCGGAGGGGTTGCTAGTATCGCGTGCTTGCTGCGGTGGCGACGCGTGGCTAAAGTGCCATCAGCGTGGAGGTCTCTCTTGAACACAAGTGGCGGTCATTGGCTGACTCGGCCATCTATCTCTAGGGCTCCGTGAGAAGCGGAATTCAATCGTCGGTGCGACGTCTAGGAAAGGCTATTCGGCTTCCAGAGCTTAATATCAGTGTGGGGTCCACTGGGACATTTTGTTTTGTTTTTTTTTTATTTTACATGGGGAGGAGTGGACACGTTATCCTCTGCCCGACAGAACTTTAGACATGCCTGCCCAGGTCAGTTAGTCAAACCTCCTTAGAGTATGAAATCACCATAATTATATATATATTGGCAAGTGGGGCTTGATTGCATCTTCTTGACTTTGGCCATAAACAATTTGGTATGTCTTAATTGAATTTTAAAATCAAACGACTTTGTGGTTTTATAATTACAGTTGAACCCTGCGTCTCATTATCAATCCTAATCCTTGCGGTGGCATGATGTTCTATTTTTAACAATTATGCCTCTCTGTCTGACATAGAATGTTGCTTTTAGATCAACTATCACAAAATAATTAAAGCCTCATCCTCTAGTATTCAATTTTGGTTGTTCTGCTCTAATGGTATTCCATATCTAGGCAAGAATCTGAGTCGTTGCTTGACCTTAACTCCTCTGACACATAATTTTTTAAAAGAAAGAGAGAGACAAGACAGTTTTGGTTGATAAAATTCCAACCAAACATTTGGTTAGATGAGTTAAGAAAGAAGGTAAATGAGTCAAAAATAAGCATATGTTTTACCATTTCTGTGCAAAAGATTAAATTATATGAAAAGAAAAGGCAAATATCCCTTATGCAGACGACAGCCACAAAGTCAAGTCTAGGCACTGCACATTTTCTTGGAGCATAGGTTGAATCTCCAGCCTAGTAGCAGGTCCGATTGCTGGAGGATTGAATTAGGTACTCTAAGGGATATTTTGCAAACGTGAGAGAAAAAGAGAGATCGCGACAGAATAATATCCCCAGGAAGGTGGGGCCCCTATGGACTTGAAGATCTATTCAAATATAGTAAAATCATACGGAACAAATGAATAATTTTGAAATTTCAAACGAAAAATGGTGAGAAAGAGAGAGACGTGATTGATTAGACACAATAAGTTTCGATCCGATCTACACGCTACCTTGTCACCCCGACAATGCCCTAACCCCGCCCATTATATATACCCTTCCCATCTCACTTCCCACTCCTCACTCTTTCTCTCTCTACTTTTCTTTCTAACTCCAATACAATTCTTATTAAAAGGATGGAGAAGACACAGAGCCAAACAGGTCACATCGACCACAAGAAACGAGCGCGAGATGACTCGGTCTCTGACTGTCCCGAGTCTAAGATTCGGCGAGTACATTTGGCTGAGTCACAAGTTAACTCGTCCGATTTTATCCAGATCCCAGTTGAGTCTGACGACTCCCGCTCCAACCCCTACGGCTCCAGCGGCGACAACTCGGTCGACTCGTCCAATGCGAAATGGATCCAGGACGATTTGCTTAACTTCATCGACGAATCTGATGAGTCCGCCATTCAAGGCCTCGACTCGGTCATCAAAAGTTTTGAAGAAGAGATTCTCCTCCCAACGACGGCGCCGGAAACGATGTCGGCTGCAGAGGTGAATTTATCCGACGGATCTCAACCTGATCTTGGCTACCTTTTGGAGGCGTCGGATGACGATCTCGGATTACCGCCGACATTTGCTTCCGGTGAGGAAGGAAAGATCCGACCGGCTGATTTGATCGTGGCGAGTGGATCTGAAGCGTCATTTAGCGGTGAAATGTTAGCGCTTGAAGACGCAATGCAAAATTACAGCTCCTTTGAGTTTGAAATAGGGTGTGATTCGGATAGTTACAATGGCTCGTACAATGACAGCGGTGACTTTGTGGCGCTGGGTGGGTTGTTTGACCACTCCGACGGCAGTTATGTGCCGGCGGAGATGTCGGCCTTGTAGTGGCTGTCGGAGTAAATGAAAACGTTAACACTAGTACCGGGGGTTTTTTGACGGTTTTAGTTAACGAGATAGAATGTTGATAATAGGTTGTAAATTTAGCGAAGTAGACCATAAAAGATAAAAGATCCAAACTTAGGCCTGTTTGTTTGTGTTTTTTTTTTTCCAGTTTTTAGTTGCGGTTTTCATAAATTTAAAAACGAGTCTTAAAATCATGTTTGGTCAGTGATGTTTATATATTTGGTTGTTAAAAATAAAAAAAACATCCGTTTTACGAAAACGTAAAAATAACGTTTTCGTGAATTTTGAAAATACGTTTTCGTAATGAAAATCGAGCAATGCATTTCTGTTTTGCTGTTCAGATTTATACTCCACCTCTTCTTTTTCTCCGTCTTCTTCTACTGAACCCGTGGATGCGGTGTTGCTTGGTGGGGGTACTTTCTTGTTTGGTGAGTGTACTCTCACGGTGGTTGTACCACCAGGTGTCGGTGGAACATGATCCTGCGGTGGTTGGTATTGGGAAAGGACAGGCTCTTTGGCTCGAGATCATTTGTGGGTTTGGGTTTCTTTTTGCTTCTGTGTTGATGGCTTTTGATTTGGAGATCTGATATTGTTTGCGTTTGCTTGTTGGTACAAAGGCAGAAGGGTCGACAAGATATCGATCATAAAACCCAAAGGAAGAGGAAATATTGAAACTTTGTGGGTGAGACTGGCAGTGCGTGTGTGTGAGAGAGAGAGAGAGAGGGGGGCAAGATGAAGATGAAGATGAAGATGACGATATATAGCACTTGACTTCACTTTATTATCTTCACACCGTTTAATGCACCAATTAATGCAGCAGATCCTATTCTTAAAGCCTAGTTTCACGTCTCTTTTTATTGTTTCTTCACATAATAGTTTTGCTTCTTGACGTAATAGTTTTTTTTTAAAGTGTTAAGCCTATTCTTATCTTGACAAAGGTTACTGTTGCTTATAACTATGAATAACTAGATATTAATGTATTTTTAATAATATTTTATTTACATATATTTAATTTTAATAATAATTAATTAATTTAAAAATATAATGTATTATATTATAATTATTAGTATAATTAAAAACAATAAAATAGAATAATAAATAGTTTTTATTAGAATTTCAACAGTTTTTTTTTTCAGTTTTTATATTACAAATTTCAACCAAACAGATTTTCGTTTTTTAAAAGAAAAAACAAAAACCAAAAACAGAAAACAGAAACAAAAAAACAACAACAAAAAAGAAGTGAAACCAAACGGTCCTTAATATTAAAAAATATATTTTTTAATTATATTTTTAATGCCGAATTGTCGCCTTCGTATTTGTGAAAGAAATTAAGATAAATTCAGCAAAGATGAACATTAATTGACCGGTAAGTATGGGGTTCTAGTTTTTCTGCTTAGGATAAGGTGATTTGTCCATCTGCGGCATGACTTGATCAAGTTCTTGGAATGAAAATTGAAAGGGACCATGGAACCACGCACTGTTAAAAACACCTTCGATTAAAGAAATATAGACCTTTTCAGTGAAAATCTTCCTACAACCAATTAAACGAACTTATTATTGGATCAGGCGCAGGGGCTTGCCCGACTGTGTGTCGTGAGGTTAGGCAGAGGTATGCTTCAATGGACGCCGGGCTCAATTTATTTAATGGGCTTAAATTTTGAATGATGTAAACAAGTGTACTTCAACCAAAGAATCTTCAATCTTGACTTGACACTTTAAACTAATAAGCCCACTAGTTTTATTGATATTAGTAGTGTTGAAGAAAAACTTTTTTATGAACTTCAGAAAAGATCAAATAAATTAAGTTTAATATTTATATGAATCACTATGGTTAGCAACATTAAGGCTAAAATTGTTAAAAATAAAAGTGTTAAGGAATATCTTAAGTTTGTTGATGATATTTTTTAACTTGACTCTGTTGATAAGTTAATTCCTGGGATTTTAATGGGTACATTTATCATAAAGTTTGATGGTTCTCCTACTTTGCCTGAGCATGTCATTAAAATGATAAATATAACAATAAGTTTAAGATCAATGGGAATGGAAGTGAGTGAAAGTTTCCTTGTGTAGTTTGTTATTGACTCCTTGCGTCCTAAATATTGTCCATTTCAAATGAGTTACAATACTATAAGGAAAAAATATAATTTGAATGGATTGCAAAATATGCTTATTCAAGAGGAAGCTTAAAAAAAATAAGGAGTTCACTCAATTAATATTTTGGGTCATCAAGGGGCTAGAAATAAGTTTAAGGATAAAGGAAAAGGAGAGCATGTACTGCATAAGGTTATTGTATCATCAGCTTCAATCGGAAAGAAGGAATAAAGGAACCCATTTCTGCAAGAAAATTAGACATTATTAAGAAGATTTCCTAAAACATAAGGCATGGTTCAAAAACAAAAGTTAGCTTAGTGCTTTAGTATGTTTCTAATCAAATTTAGTAGAAATTTCTTATAATACTTGGTGGATTGATTCTAGATGTAAAACTTATGTTATCAATATGATTAAGGGATTCCTTATGACCTAAACTATAATGAAGTTGGAAACTAAGTTAAAGCTCTACTTAAAGCTATTTGGAACTTACCGATTGATTTTAAACATTGGACATCATTTACACCTTTTTCAAACTCTTTATGTTCCTATTATTTATCAAAACCTAGTTTCTTTGTCAAAACTTGATATTATTGGATACTCTTTTAAATTTGTACTAAATATTTCAGTTTGTTCAAATAAAATTGTTTTATTAGTTCCTTTTTTTTTGGGTTACTGAGAAGGGGAATCTTGACTTAACTAAGCAATGACATTCAAGGTTGGGCCATGCAGGGAACAAAAGTCTGTTCCACCTCTTAAAACAAGGACTGATTCCTGAACAAGATCTAAAGAAGTTGGAGTTCTGTGAATCATGTATGCTGGGAAAGCATCACAAATCCAGTTTCCAAAAGCGAGCACAGAGGGCCATAGAGATCATGGAATATGTTCACAGTGATCTCTGGGGGACAGTCCAAGTATCCACTGCAGGAGAGAACCTATACTTTATGTCTATCATAAATGATAAATCTAGAAAGTGCTGGGTCTATCCTATGAAAAGGAAAGATGAAGCATTAGAAAACTTCATAATGTGGCGTACTCTTATGGAAAATTAAACTAAAAAGAAGTTAAAATGCCTAAGGGTAGACAATAGGCTAAAATACTATAATAAGGAGTTTGATGACTACTGCAGTAAGAAGGGAATTCTAGGGTATAAAACAGTAAGAGCTACACCTTAGCAGAATGGTGTAGCTGAAAGACTCAATAGGACACTCTTAGAAAAGACTAGGTGTATGCTACTATTCTCAGGCTGCTTATAAACTCTATGGGGAGAAGCGATCAAGAGTGCACTAGTTAATAAAATCCCTACTTCTGCAAATGAATACAAAACTCCACAAGAAGTGTGAAATGGAAAGAAACCAAATTTGACTCACCTAAAGACTTTCGGATGTGCTGCTTATGCACATCAGAAGGGAGGAAAGCTAGAACCTAGAGCTGTAAAGGGGGTATTCCTAGGTTACCCAGATGGAGTTAAAGGCTATAAGATCCTATTACTTCAAAAGGGAGGCTATAAAACCATTATCAGTAGAGATGTAATCTTTAGGGAAGATGAATTTCCTCTGTTGAATAGGAACTTCTCCAAACCAATCCTCTGAAAGGAAGTTCAGGATCAACTTGGATCATTAAACAACTCAGTTTCATTCTATGTGCCACCATAAATAGAAGAAGATGACAACACTCAACCTTTTGATGTGGAACCTATGCAAGGCACTATACATCATGAACAAGGGACAGAAGAAACTGAAGGTGAGGGTGAGGTAATAACCCCACACACAACTATAGATGACCTTCAAGGAGATCTACAAGACTACCAACTCATTAGAGATAGGCAACCAAGACAGAGAATTCCTAATAGGAGGTATACTGACTCAAACTTGGTTGAATTTGCATGTCTTGTGGCTGAACCTATATAATATAAGGCTTTTGAAACCTACGAAGAAGCCATGAGGAGAAATGATGTCAAATAGTGAAAGATGGCCCATGAGAAAGAATATTCTTCTCTAATGAAGAATATGACTTGGACTTTAGTACCTAGACCTCCTAAAGTCAAGCTAATTGAGAACAAATGGTTGTTCAAGCTGAAAGAAGAAGCGATAGAAGCAAAACTTATGATGTACAAGGCTAGGCTTGTAGAAAAGGAGTATAGATAGAAGGAGGGAATTGACTACAAGGAGATATTCTCACCTGTAGTCAAGTTCAAAACCATCAGACTTATTCTAGTACTAACTACTATATATGACTGGGAAATGCATCAAATGGGTGTCAAGACAGCTTTCCTATATGGAAAGCTGGAGGAAACAATAGACATGAAGTAATTAGTCAGATTTGAGGACAAGAAAAAGCTAGATCATGTATGTCTACTTAAGAAATCCCTATATGGGCTTAAACAAGCACCTAGGCAGTGGAACAAGATGTTCCAAGAGGTTACTGCTAGTATGATCCTTATTAGAAGCTCATATGATTACTGCCTGTTTTTTAAGGATGTAGGAAAGACTAAAGCAGTCTTTATGTTGGTCTATGTGGATGACCTAATCATAACAGGGAAAGACTTAAGCCGGATTGAAGAGATAAAGTCTAAACTATGTAATCACTTCGGGATGAAAGACTTGGAAAAGCACATAAGCTTCTAGGAAAGCACATTATCATAAAGAGGAGGGAAGGAAAACTATGGCTTGTTCAAAGAAACTATATCAGAAAGGTTTTAGCCCAATTCAACATGGAACAAGCTAAACCTAGTTCTGTTCCCTTAGGATCTCACCTACAGATGGTGTCTAGCAAGAGTCCTAAGACTGAGAATGAATAGAGAGCAATGGTTCACTATCCCTACGATGTTGGTGTTGGAAGTATTATATACATTATGCTATGTACAACGCCAAACCTAGCCTATGCTATCAATGTTGGCACCCGTTACCGGATGTCCAACCTCTTCCGAAAAACCAAACAAAACCAGAGTATACTTATATATGATTATAAACTCAATTAAAGTCCTTAGACGAAATCTTGCAAGATTCATCTTAATTACCGTCAATAAAATTGATTTACTTAGGGCCCATAATTAAAATCCAATTCCTTAAACTCTCAAATTTGTATAAAAAAGGTGGACAATGTTCTTAGAAAACTAATGCTTCGAAAATCGAGAGAATCGGACGTCAATTGCAAAAGTTATAAGAGGAAAATCAAAATGACCAAATGAATAGTGCAATTGACCAAATGAATAGTAAATAGCCAACTTCCGACCCTCATAACTTTTTACTCCTAACTCCGAATAGGACATATCATACCTCATTTTAAAGGTAACAAGACCCTCTACAACTTTCATAAAGGATGGAAATTCCGATTCTCACTCTAAAGGTACGAATAATCCATCCGAAGGTTCAGCCCAAATTGGCCAATGAATAGTATTTCGAGAATCCATAATGCATATTGGGCAGCAATCTTCAAATGTGCATAACTTTTTCATCCTAAGTCATTTAATGATCCATTTTATACCATTTTAAAGATTCTAACACGTTCTACA
>JAOQMR010000006.1:17937584-17957769 GCA_027563865.1 Erythroxylum pelleterianum | reverse complement strand
AATTCTAAACCTCAGCATAATAGATCACAAAATTAAATCATGCATCAAAAATATTTAACCGGGTTTGGGGTCCAACAATGTCTATGCTAAAATGAACAAATTACCCATTTACCCATGTCTTTCCCATTAAGTACCATTATGTCTCTTACTATACTTAAATGCAGTTAATTCTTTATGTTCACTTATTAATACACCCTAAACATGCTATAATACTTCTAGGGTATATGTTGGGGCCCTACATTTCTCTCCCCCTTAAAAAGAATTTTGTCCTCAAAATCATACCTATATCCCCACTGTGACACACTAGGCCGGATAAATCCCTTGTCCAAAAGCTCTTGTAACTGAATCTTAAACTCTTTTAACTCTTTAGGAGTCATTCTATAAGGTTCATTCAAATAGGAGCAGTACCAGATACAATCTCAATAGATAGTTCTACCTTCCTCTCTGGTGACAAACTCGGTAACTCTTCTAGGAACACATTAGGAAACTCATTTACTACTGGTATGTCTTGTAAGTTCACCTTCTCACTTTTTTAATCAAGTACTAAAGTCAAATAACCTTCACAACCTTTTCCAAGAAGTTGTCTTGCTTGCATGACTGATATTACATTAGTCAAAGGACTAGACTGAATACCATGCATTACTGTCTCTAAACCATCAGAATCTTTAAGCACCACTGTTTTCAACCCCCAATCAATTACAACTTGGTGTTTGGATAACCAATCCATGTCCAAGATCAAGTCAAATTCATGAAAGGGTGACTCTATCAGATTAGCCACAAACTGCTTCCCATAGACCATAATAGGGCAATCTCTATACACTCTAGTCACAAATACACTATGGCCCAATGGCTTAGTCACATGTATATCACAGGCTAGTCGATCTACTGATAACATTCTATCCCACACTCCTTGGAGGCTCATTAGGACTTGAAACTAAATGGCCTCTCTTCTTTCCACACTATCAGATGACTCCTCATCAAATTGACAAAGTCTTTGCATCTCTACTATTCTTAAAAAAACTGGGACATTTGCATTAGACCAACACTAAAACAAACCATATCACACATTACTAGAATCTTATTTGTTAGAATCCCCTAAATCGCATTCTGATACCTCAAAATGCAACATCCCTTATACGGAATCTAAAAAAACCTATATACATGGCAACTAAACTCGTGTACAAAGAGTTACGACATACATTTCTATTCATTTATAGGGACTGTCATCACACATTTTTCTACTCAATGCTACACATATACATATTACAAAATTTCATATCACTTAACATTATCATTGACAAATAGTATTACATATTTACATTAACATGATAATTAAAAAAGAAAACATACAATTTCCTTTATTACATAGACAACCATTCTTTAATCGAAAGACACATCCCTAGGTACTTTACTCCTATAACGCCTTTGTCCCTGCAGATGTCCCTGTACCTCACTCCTATAACCAAGACCTACAGGCATTAACATCCATGCTAAGCTTGAAAGCCTAGTGTGGAAAACACTTAGTTTGGATGATGACTTAAAGCAGTATTTGCGAAACGCACACATTCAGAACTATCACAACTCACATACCATAAATTTACGTTCATGAACCAAACATTAATATTCAATGCTCATGTAAACAACGATGGCATAATTAAGCAAAGTACATAATGCAAATATTCTTTAACATATTAGCCATATATTGAAAATGCACATTTATAAGCAAAATATTGATATCCAATGCTCATTGATACAAATTATCAATACAAATGCAAATGCTCAGCAATACCAATTATGTATGTTGCCATGCTATATTTCTTATTTATAACAATTTACTTTACTTTCTATGTTAGGACTACATATTTATCATGCGTGTGGATAACGGGAGGTGTGGATATCCAAAGACATTAAAACTATGGATACTTAAAAATATCAAACTATAGATACCCAAAGGCATCAAATTGTGGAGACATTAGTCTCGAAATAAAGACACCATTAATGTCAAACTGTAACAGTTGCACTATATCCCAATAGGTATGCCTATCTATCCACCAACGTGATAATAGAGCAGACATTGTAACATTTCCTTTAACCATTTGCCAATTTCACAATTCATATATTAACAAATCATATGATACACATTTCAAGTCATAAAATCTGTATCTTTGTTCATACATGCAAGTCATAAATTACCACCATTAGCAGGGTGTCAAAATCACACTTGTATAATTATACTATACAAATATGAGCACTAAATATGCACACAAATCATTTATGTATATGTAAGTTTTCTTTGGAATGAATTATGCTCAATCTTAAATTCTAATGTTTAATAACCCAATTCGCATATGGTAAGACCCATTTCATTTATTTCTAGGTGGTTGAAAAGTTTCATACACATTCAAAAAGGTTTAGATAAGATTCGGAAACAATCATAATTGAAAATAAACTTAAAGTAGTGCAATTTTAGCTAAGCCCACTATGGTCTAAAAATAGGCAAACAATCAGTCTAGAACCAAATCACACGACGAACTCCAATTTTTCCTTAATATTAATATAGAAAAAGTTAGAATTAGGTTTTGATTTCTTTTGGAAATTTATTCCCCTATGTCCATAGTTTCCAAAGAACTAAAAATCAAGCCATTTACACCTATAAAACATGAGATATAGTTAAAACATTGCAAGTTGCTCCAAAATAGGGACAACATCAGGTCACCATTTTTATCTCAATTTCCAATATCATAAGGCCTACTCTCTTATAGATATTTCTATTTTTATGTTTTAGTTTTCATATACAATTGAAATCACCCAATGTCTTTAGGCTGAGTGATGACCCAGATGATATGTCTGGTTCAACAAACCCTATAAAGAATTCCACTACATAATACTTTATTGTCATATTTAACCAATTCTATGCAAGATAACACCAAAACAACATGAATAATCACCCCAAAAACCATTCCAAATCTAA
This sequence comes from Erythroxylum pelleterianum, assembly GCA_027563865.1. NCBI lineage: Eukaryota > Viridiplantae > Streptophyta > Magnoliopsida > Malpighiales > Erythroxylaceae > Erythroxylum > Erythroxylum pelleterianum. The sequence continues at coordinate 17,954,798 of JAOQMR010000006.1, read as the reverse complement.
ATGAATCTTTGTATCTGTAACATCTCGTTCCCATACTAAGGGTTAGAACTTGAAAATTCGATACATACGAGCTTAAAGACAGATTACGAAAATGCATTTTCTTGCTCATGCATAATGTTAGCATATATGCACTAAATATTGAATCTTTGCATATAAAAATAATTGTACATGCATTCATTGACAACTTCCACGTATAATTGATTTTATATGTGATTTTATTGAAAATGAGAAGTAGAGGGAGTAGAAAGAGTGATCCTGGTATGAGTTGTGATAAGGAAAGATTTGGAAACAAAATTGGTAGTTGATCTGGAAAATGTTCACTGAGTGTACTTCGGTCTGTTAGCCATAACGTTTTCTCTAGTTATCCAAATGAGACAATTCTTTGTTTGGATTAAAATCGAGACATATAGTTACATTTCTTATGAAGACATCAAATTTAAATTCTGGCTCTAAGCGCTTCAAAAGTTTAATGAAGTTGAGAACTGGGTGCATGTAAAATTCGTGTTCAGAATTAAGGAGAAATTCGGCATGGATCTAGATAGATTTTGACAAAATTGCCTTCTTGAGAGTTGTAGATCTTTCTTTTATCTTTCCAACAGTATATAGTATGAGAATTTTGGACATTGGACTCGAAATGTATGATCCTTAAAAGTGGAGATGCTCATGAGTATAGATTGTATCGTCTGTGATGACGTCATGTCATCTATGATGATGTCATATTGTCTATGAAGAAGTATCATCTATGATGACGTCATATCATTTGTGATGATTTCATATTGTTTGTGAAGACGTATGATGATGTCATATCATCTGGTAATGATGTCATATCGTCTATGGTTGACATTCTGCTTCTTCTATGGTTGACTTTCTGCTTCTGCTTATGTTGACTGAAACTTCTTCTGTGTACTGTTCATTTGATCCTATCGTCTGGTCCATTTTTTACCCTTTAGATAACTGAATCCATCTTTGAGGTCTTCAAAAATGTTGTAGATCTCGACATCCTCTTTGAAATCGTCCTTAGGTAAACTTGATCTGACATCTCTAGTGAAAGTTATGCCATTTATTTGATTTTTTTGGCCATAACATTACCATCCGACCTCCAAATGACGTCATTCTTGAACCATTGGATTCATAAGACATTTTCCTACCTCTATAAAATGATTGGTATTATTCTTAATTGATTTGAAAAAGATTGATAGAACGAAAGTGAGGGAATAGGTTGGAAAAGTGAACTGGTGTTGTTTTACTGAACATACTTTAGTATTTTAATTATATATGGATCTTTAGGATTCTAAATGAGATGTTTTTTTAATTTTTCGTAAACTAGAGACATAGGGATACAAATCATCTGAAGAATTAGGATTTTGAATCAGTCTCTAGGATGTTTAAATTCTAGATGGAAGTTGTGTATAGTATACTATTTTGGACAAGAATAGTCAAAAACTGTTTGAAGTATATCTTTCAAATCACTAAACCAAATTGAATGATTTTGGTGTCAATGGAAACATAAGACACCGGGGAAAATTCTTTCATGGTCAGAAAGAACATGCAAAGTTGACCCGAAATGATGTTTTATGGAAAAATCTGGAAGTGATTTAATCGATTATGACTTGTTTTTCAGTGATTTTATTATGTCATAAACTTAAGTACAAATCATACTTAAGTGAGTTTTATTAAACGGAAGTGGATAAGTGGCTAAGAAATGGACAGGTGTCCTAGCTTTAAAGTTGAGTTTTAATAACCTTGAAAGACAAGTTACTGTACTTGCCTTCATTTATTTCTCTCGAAGTTTCTTTCCCTAGTGTATCTTCAACACAAAGTTTTTCATCAAATATCCAACAAAGAAAAATCTTGATTTCTCCTATCCATTACCACTCATGCTTTTTCTTTCTTTCTTCCACCCCAAGAAAATCGAACCCCCTGTCAACCTTCAAATTGATGTACGTGGTTGCATGAGGGATTAGGGTTACGTGATTTTTTGCATATGTTAGAGCTTCAAACAAGTAAGATAGTTATGATTATGTATTTTTGTTTGAAATGAAGCATGCAACGTTAACTCACTGCTGAATGGTTGAGAACAGTGATATTCATATTTGCTGGAAAATAAGTGAGGAGATTTTGAGTTTGCCGTACATGTTGATCTTCTTTGGATTGATGACTAAAATGTTATGGGTTAGTGTTTAAATAGTTTTTAGAGTTAAAAGATCAATGAAAACATGTACGAGATTAGTCCAGAAAAATTTAGAGAAATGGATATGTAAAGTTCTGTTATGTTGATGTTTTTACTGTTCATGTGTGTTTTTTTGTGTGTGTGTGTGTGTGTATATATATATATATATATATATATTATAGAGATGATTAAAATTGAATTTAGAGTTAAGAGATAGGTGTATGGTGATGTCTGGAGATAAGAAAGAATGATTAAAGTGATAGTTAGAGGAAGAAATGAAGAAAATACAAAAGTTAAAAATGCAGAAAAATGAAAGTGAAGGAATGCAGAAAACAGGCTGAATATGCGTAAGTGTTTCTGGTTTTGACAATTATGAAAAAAATGATAAAGTTTTGATTTGGTTGTGATTTGTGAGCTGAAATGAAATAGGAATGAAGAGGAAATATTGAATTATATAAAGACTCTGTCTTTCCTCCTCTCTAGTCACATACAGGTTTCTATTGGAAAATTAGTGGATGAGTTATTGTTATCAAAGTACCAAAGGATTGAGGTTGTGATTCAAAAAATTGATCAGAGATTAAGTTATAAAGTTGGTAAAGTACCCGGGATTGTCATTGAGCATGCATTGTACATAGTCCATATAACTATGTGCGCATAAATGAGTTTTGTAATTTGTGTGAATTGTGTATTACATAAATGGGTTGTGCAGGTTAAATGTCCGCAAACAGGCATATCCAGAATTTAGAAGCAAATGTTATTTTGTTTCATAGTGTGAGTAGAACTAGATGGTCTCATTTCATTGTTTATTTTGTTTGCATTTTGTATTGATTGACTACTGAATGCTTATATGAATGTGATTGATTTTGTTGGATGCCAAACAAAGGTCCGATGATATGTGAAAGTGATTGAGTGTGATTAATGCATTTCATTTCATGAATGCATGAAATATAATGGCAGTTGTGACCTAAGTAGCCACCGATCAGAGCTTAAAGCTCAATGAGTAAAAAGAGCCTTGAGCTAAACAGTGATTAAAGGGCCAAGGCCCACTATGTAAAATGAGTCATGTATCCTCTTTTGATAAGGGACAGTTATTAATGAGCCCGGTATCCAAATGGATACGATACAGTTCAAGCACTCGGTCACAACAACGTAATAATTGGAAAAGTGTCTCATGAGCATTTCATATGCATTTTGTCAAGTATATGGATTGTTTGAAATGAATTGCTCTTACATGTAAATGTGATAAGTGTTTAACTATTCAAAGTTGTGAACTATATGTCATGTGAATTATATGTTATGTGACTTGGTGAGCCATCGATGATGGTCCCTCATTGAGTTCGTAAAACTCAACAAAAATTTGCAAATATTTTTCAGGATCAGAAGAATATCCAATTAGGCAAACAGGAGTATCCCTATAACATACAAGTAAGGGATAAAGGTCGAGATCAGTTCGCGTCTACATTTGTGTTTTCCTATTTTATGTAAATTTGTATATTCCAAAATTGTTGTACAAATGATTTGTGTTGTAATGTAAAGACATTATGACTAAAGTATTTTGTATTTGTAATAGGCCCCAAATGGCTATTGAAATTCTGTTAATTGTATTATTATGATTGAAAATGTTTATGAATGAAATTGGGTCTAATTTGGATTGTTGATTTCCACAAAAAGGTGTGTATGTTTGTTATTCAATAAAAATTATACCAATTTTTGACTGACTGAGTGCTCCAGCATGCCCCCCTTGCAAGGCTCAGACATGGATATCACTCATAGATGTCAGGTACGTGCCTTGTGGGAGTGAGGTGCTACAGTATCCATTCAAACATACACACACAAAGAGAAATTAGATTAAGGGTTGTCCCAAACCTTAAAATTGGCAAAGTAGTTCTTCTAATGCCTTTCCTTCCCTTCCTCTTTGTCTTTGATTGACTCACCAAATGAAAAATGATGGGATAAAGAAGGTGAAATGGAGAGGAGAAAAATCCAAAGTTAAAACCCTCCAAGTGTCATTCATCTCCCCTCTCTATATGCCCTTTCATGAATTTTCTAGTGTTAGACACTTGTTTCAGTCCCTTTGCACCATATGTTACAATCTTATTGGTCTATGTGTTGCAATCCTATTGGACCATGTGTTACAATTCTATTGGACCATGTGTTACAATCCTATTAGACCATATGTTACAATTATATTAGACCATGTGTTACAATTCTATTGAACCATGTGTTACAATTTTATTGGACAGACATGATTTAATCTTATTGGTCACACATGCTTTAATCCAATTGGTCTATGAGTTAACTTGAGGAATATTGCACATAGGTCCTTATTCTTCATTTAATTTTGACATTGGCCTATGATCTTATCAATTAATTTTGTTCCACTATGTCTTAAGTTTCTAAAGGAATAAATTTGATGCAATTTGGTTAATCATATTAGGAGTTATACCTAAAAAACTACAGGCTGTTCAAAAACAAGACAACAGCCAGAGCTCAACTTCAAACCAAAATTCAAAACTCTTAGTGGCAGAATTAAATTTCTATTCCTTCATAAGAGTTTTAGACCTATGTGTCTATTTAATCTCCAAATATAATTATCCAATTTGAATGTCTATAGGCCATAATATAGCTAAATTATAGAAGTTTGTTCAGTGGAACCTATCCATCCAGTAAGGTACACATCCTAAATCAACTAACTTCGATCTTACCATGCAAAGCAATACAAAAATACATCCATTTTAACCAAAAACATTCCATAAGAAAATGAGATACTTCTTCTACTAATTCCCCTCACATCACGTTCATAATCAAAGAAAGAATATTAAAATTGCCATAGATATTTCTTGTCTAAGTATTTCTGTCCATGCCAAAATAAACAAATTACCTATTTATCCATGTCTTTCACATTAAGTACCATTATGTCTCTTACTATACTTAGATGCACTTAATTCATTATGTTCACTTATTAATACACCCTAGACATGTTATAGTACTTCTAAGGTATATGTTAGGGCCATACATATAAATATATCTAGGCATCACGTTTATAAGGGCCCCTAAATCTAGCATATACCTTTCAAAACTAATATCTCCTATCTTACAAGGGATAGTGAACATACTAGGGTCCTTACGTTTTTTAGGAATTTTTTTTGAATCATGACTAACATGTTCTCTCCAATAATGACCTTTTCATTTTGCTTGAAATGCCTCTCGTTAGTGCATAACTCTTTCAAGAACTTCGTATACCATGGAACTTATTTAATTGCTTCCAAAAAAGGAATATTAACTTCAACTTTCTTGAAGGTTTCAAGAATTTCTTGATAGGCTACCTCTTTTATCAATTTTGCTAACCTATAAGGAAAAGGAGGAACACTTTGAAACTTTTCAATTGAAAATTTGTCAGTAGTATCTACTTTCAATGTCCCTTTATTTTCTTCTTTCTTATTTTCCTTTTCAGACTTAGGTGCATCGTCTAACTATTTTTCCACTTCACAACTTTTTATTTTACTTCAGTTAGGTTCTCTCAATTCTTTTCCACTCCTAAGCAATTTTGCATTAGAATTTTCTTCAATACATGGTATAGGTTGAGTAGGCAATTTCCTAGATAATTACATATATTGGTGCAAATTTGTCTTATTTAGGTCTTTAAGTGTTGTAAATGTGCATCTGCATTCTTTTGATATTCTACCCCCTGTGTCTGTAGTTGCCCGGTGTGGTTAGCTAATTATTTCACCATATCTAAGAATTGACCGATTGGTTTTGAGGTAGGTAAATGAAATAAAAGACCTTGGAATGTTTTGGTTACCATTAAAAGCAGGTGGGTTTGTCCTAGGTCCATATCTAAGTTTGGATGATCTTTTCAACCCTCATTATATGTGCTTATATTTCCTTCATGTTTATTTTAGATAACTACCCATAAAATTCATATCTTGAACCTGTAAAGAAGGAAATTAGTAAGCTGAGTAAAATCAGTGCAAAATCCACAAGCACGAGCTTGGTTAATACCACCAACTACAATTTTTGACATTAAAGTAGTCAAATGAGCTACTTGTTGAGAATTTTCCTTTAGTTGATCTTGAGTGGCATTGACATCTATTTCATTAACTCTCCTAACTTGATTCATCTCATTTTTAGTTCCAAATTGTTGTGAATTTTTAGCCATATTAGAGATTAATTTTCTAGCTTATACAGGAGTTTTATCAACTAATGCCCCCACCACTAGCTACGTCTATCATGTTGCTATCAAGTGGTAAAAGTCCCTCATAGAAATATTGTATTAATAGTTGGTCACTAATTTGATGATTAGGACAACTAGCACACAATCTTTTAATTCTGTCCCAATATTCATATAGTAACTCATTTATGTTTTGTCTAATACTATATATTTCTTTCCTAATATATCTTGTTTTACTATTAGGAAAATATTTTTCAAGAAAAACTCTAAGCAATTATGCCCATATATTTATACATCTACGATGCAAATAATATGACCAATCTTTAGTAAAATTATTCAATGAAAATTGAAAAGCACGTAATTTTACTTGTTCTTTATCAATTCCTTCAAGTCTCATAGTAGAATAGACAACCAACAATTCTTTTAAATGTTTATGAGGATCCTCACCTTCATGTCTATAGAATTTAGGCAATAAATTTAAGAAATCTGAATTTAGCTTTAAAGGTATTTCCAAGACTAGGAAGAAGATGCATAAACGTTGATCTTCTGAGTTTGGCTTTGAAAGATACTTTAAGGTAGTTGCGACCATTTTAATGCTTTTGTCTTCCTTTTCCAATTTGGTTTGTCTTTGCAATTAGTATATTTTCATCATGATCAAATTTATACGTAGGGAAATCATACGTTTTAAAGATCAATAAGTTAGTTTCCTCACACTTAGTTTAAAATTTTAAGGCAAAAATGCCACACACATGGCGAGAGAAAGAGACTTTGAAGAAGAGGCATCGAGGCGGACCTCCATGCTAGCCTAGCCCTCAGAGAGGCCACAGATGCTTATATTCAATTCTGAGGCTTAAAAAGAGTAATATCAAAAGCTTAAGGATAAGAAATTTGGAGTCAATTATTATATCGATTGGGAGGCCTTAGAGCGAGTTAGTTTAGCCTAACTAGTAAGGGAGTTTGTAGAGGTAGGAACATGGTCTCGATTATTCAGAATCATGGAACCATTATATAGAGAGCTGACTTTGGAGGTCCTCTCCACATTTTTTGTAGGGAAAGGATGTTATGACGGGGATCGCCATAATACAGTTCAGTTCTGGATGATGGGGGAGAGACAATAGATGAGTATCACTTAATTCTTCACCATCATGGGATTATATGACCGAGAGTATGTGTAGACACCACAGTACTGAGAATTACATATAGATTTTCCATACGAGTACCTCCACAACATTTCTAGAGTAGGCTCAGTACAGAAGACGATTACAACCTACACATGTCAAAGGCTTTGACATTGCGTAGTTCAGCAATCAAGTATATACACGATATTTGAAGTCGTATGTTAAGCGGTCGAAGTGACAGTTGAGGAGTCATCGGTAATATGGATGTCTTCTACCTCAGAAGCATAAGTTAGTAGGCGCCTATACAGTTGGGATATGCTCTTGTCCAATTTATCTGGCACTAAAGTGAAGATAATAAGGTAAAAACAATATGTGTTGGACCATAAGTGACAAGGTTAGCATGAGGATTAGGAATTTTTTATTTGTTACCACCGATGCTAGAGATGACAACCATGGAGGCACTCAATTTGACTATAATGCATCATATGCACATGGGTCGTTGACATCAGGGACCCATGGGATACGTGTACCGACTTGTAAGGGAGGTCGATAATCTATCAAAATTGAGAGGACTTCAAGAGGAATACTAGCAGCTTCAGTCCTCACCATCACAGACGGGAGGATGGGCATCGAAGGAGTTTCATCCAGACCAGCAGACTATAGCTCAACTGGAGAGATAACAAGTAGAACTTGCGGAGCAGATGAGCAGGCTTGAAACTTCATTAGATTGGATGAGAGAGTTGATGGAATCAATAGCGAGCCATCTTGGTGTTGCTCATCTGATTCCGCCATCTCACGAGGGCACCTCATCTGTAGCTCGTCAATTTAGCCATGATCATCATCAGGAGCACCCTTCCTCGTCAGATCAACTAGGATCCCACACTGTAGGAGATGTTTAATTTGTATTTTCTTTCTTTTTTATTTATCTTTTGTGTATGTTTTAATTTTCTTTTCGTTAATTATTTTTTCATTCTAAACATTATATTCATTGATATTTTATTTTTATCTTCTATAATGTTATTTTTATTTCTTTTGTTTCTTTTTTATTTATTTTTTTATTTTGCAAGGATAAGTTCACATTGGATGGATCAAATTTAAAAATCGTTACAATCAAGAAAGTACCAAACTACCCTCTCACTTGCATATCTAATTGTATTATATACATTGAGGACAATGTCCAATTTTAAGTGTGGGGATGGGTTTTATAAACATTTAACTAATTTCTTCAAGTCTATTATAATCCTGATTATAAATTTCATTAATCAATATTCTAAATTGGTTGAATCTGTCCATTAATACTCTACTATATTATTGAATATTGATTTGAATTGGTATGCAAAAGGATGATGGTTGCAATGAAATCAGTTTTCTAAGTCATATTTTTTGTAATCATTGAAATTTTTAAGATGAATGAAAGTGCATACTATTTATAGATACATATACCCATTTTCGTGAGCTTTTGAGCCTAAGAACAAAATTTCAAAAATTTTAAAGCTTTTGTTTTTCAAAAATTTTAAAGCTCTTGTTATTCTTTCGTGTATGATATCATATATAATAGGATAATTCTAGAACTTGTTTTATTATGTATGTTGAGACCATATTTATGAAAAGTAGAAGCATTAACATGATAAAGGCACCTAAATTAACCAACTTGTTTTAGCCTATTTCTTTAAAAATTACCAAACCAAAAAATTTACCTTTAGGAATAAACAAGTTGAGCCTTAACCTTTTTCATTTATTAAACACAAATATTAACCTATTCTTATTTTTCTTTGAAGACCTATATATTACTTTGAATGTTGAAGGTTATTTACTTTATTTATTTATTGAGATTTGAAATTTGTGAAAGGTCTAATATCGATTGAATTATTTGTACTGAATGCTCGAAATGTTCCCACAAGAAAATAAAAAGTATATGAAAGAAAAGAAGTAAAATAAGTGGTGCTAACAAAATTATGATGAAAGGACCTATATGTTTATTAAACAAGTCTTACAATATTTACTTGAGTAAATTTCCTTCATTTAAACATTTTTATTATCGCATTCATACCATACCTAAGCCCCCATTACAACTTTTATAAAGGCCTTTGAATTTTTTCTAGTTTGTACATAAGTGGTAAAGATCTGATTTTACTGCAAGCATATGACAAGGATTCTACTATGCATGAATTGAGAGTCTTGACACTTTTCACCCTAAACACTTGCGCACATTGAGTGCAATCTTGGTGAGGGTGTAAAGATGTATGCTTCTGATTTCAATGCATAGGAAGTTAATTTTAGGATAACTTGACTCTGATTGTATGTTAATTTGATTAAATAGGATATGATATTGTGTACTATAAATGGATAGGTTGAAATTGACGATGGATTGATGTTATATAATTTATAATTTTGATTATAAATGCTTGAGGACAAGCAAAAACGTAAGTGTATAGATATTTGGTAGATGCATATTTAACTATACTTTTATGCCCATATTTGATGTATTTTGCTGATATTTTATACAATTGGTACTTAATTCGTCTCAAGTGTGTATATAGATGACAATTGCCTTCATAAACTTAAAGGAGAAGAATTTAGAAGAAAACACAGCATAAAATGAAGAATAAAAAATCTAGAAGGAATGCATGGTTGTGCACTTTCGCGATACTCAAAGAATTCTGATTATGCAAGATTTGATGCAAGACCTTGCAAGAGATTGTGTATAACCTAGAAACCTAGAATTCCATATAAAAGAGACGTTTTTCTAAGGCAATTGAAAGTGAAGCTGTAGGTAACATTCTAAAGAGCGCTTTGGAGCTTGAGGAGTAGGAGACACGGAGTTTTTACCAACAAATCCTTCAAAACATAATATTGGACATCTTCATCATCAAAATACTAAATAGAGAACAATCAGGGAGATTTAGAATTATGATTATGTTATTTTTGATTCAGTTTTTTGTATATATGTATTTGATTTTGTGTTAGCCAATGTGTAACTAATTTTTCTGTTAGTATTTAGGCTAGATGAACCCTATTTGATACTGAAACATGTGTTGATTATTTTATGAATGCAATTAAGTTGTTTGATTATTATGATCCAATTATCTGTCTTAATATTGTCTAGTAATCTGATTTATCAGACCTTCATTTGATTTCATACGTAGTGATTGAGAAATCTTAGGTTTAAATAGATCTAAGATAATTGGAAAGATTTTATTCCAACCTTAGAGATACGATGCCATAAATCTTCTAGATTAGGGTCGAACCTAATAGAGGGATTCATAATACGATAACACAATATTATGAAATTTAACTTGAGTAATTCGGTTAAAAATCTTAGATTTAGTTGTTAGTAGACTTAAGGTCAACTACTAGCATACCTTAGGAGTGTTTATGGTCTAATTAATCAACAACACAATTGCTTGACAAACGATCAAATGGTTAAGGGTTTAGGGGGATTCGAAGCCTAGATACTAATTATTTGATATCGGTAATTAGTTAAGTGATTTACCAATTCTCTGCTTTAATTGAGCTGCTTGTTTATTTTATTTGCTTAATTTTAGTTTCTTTAATTCAAAATCCACGATCAATTCTTAGGCTAAATAATAGAACAACAATAACTACTAGTACTTACTGTCCTCATGGGATCGACTCGTACTTGCCGATACTAACTACAGCTACACTATTCACTTATGATTTATTACAATTTTGACTATCATGAAAGAGGTCAATCAGGTATTCAACCTATATACCGAATAAATCGCTATTCACAAATCATAATAAGTATAGAACTATTCAATATAAAAGCAATATAATAATGCAAGAGTGGAGGGAAGTGAAACTCTGATGATTTTTTATTGATTTAGACCTCTTTAACTAATGTTCACTCCTTAAGCTTATTTGATACTTTTAAATCTACTATGTCCCTTCTTCAATAAGTGAAAAGAAAGTTTCTACAAATTGTCTTTTCCAAAGTTGAAGACAAACCTTATACAACTTTTAAGTGTTTAGAACTCTCTCTATCACAACCCTAAACCTTACAATTACACAACAGTCACAATGCTCTTTTACAATAAAGCTTTCTCACACTTGAAAACTCAAAACTTAAGATATCATAACTATATTTTACTTGTAACTACTTATAAACTTTGATAGCGCTTGTTTATGTTGTTATTTTTTACACCAACAGAGGCTATATATACTTGTTCTTGGTCTTGTAGTCGTTGTTAGGGTTAAATCTCTCCATGTTTGGCAAAATATGGCTATTTTCACCTAAAATTTGAAACCATGTTTACTTAATAAAAAAAGTTCAATTAATACATTAGCTTAACATACTAGATTTCAACTCCACTATTCGGTTAACAATCCAAGTTTGGTTAAGTAAACATAATGTTTTTTTCCTAGGGCTACTGTAAAGTTTTCTTAAATGAATCCTTGCCTTGGTCTTGTTAACTTATTTCTAAGATTGCAATCGTCTTTTTGAATCCTTCAAGTAGCTTCACAAATTTCTTGAAACTTCTTTCAAGTACTTTAAGTTGGACCCTAGTCTCTTTGAAAACTTCAACCTTGTTCATCCTCTAAATGAATAATTCTATAGTTGAATATTATTTCCATGAGATTATTGCACCTATTTTAATCCACACGCCTTATCAAATGTGCAAGGGCATGCAGTTCAAATGCACATGTGCTCACATAAGTACGAGATCTCGCGCTTGTGGTGCACACCCCTTGTATGACATAGGTAGGATACACGCCCTAGCCCGTGATGGTGAGCATGTTGCACACACGTGTCACATAAGCGCACGTTTAACCCATGTGGCGGGTCCGTGTCGCATACTTGACGTTTGTTATGATGTCCTCCTTCAAAAGCCAGACAGTCGGCTTGTATCCCACCTTTCACGCTTTTGGGACGGGCCTTCGTTAATCTGGCCACCAGACTATTTATTTTCTATAGCTATTTTCGTTGAATTCTAGTGAATTTTCGTTGAAAATCATCACGAACTCCATTTCTACTTTTTTCTTCTTGCAATTGTCAAACAAGAAATAATTATAATATGTATTTAAGTAGAAAAATTGTCTTTCTACACAATCATGCAACTATTTTGTTATCATATATTAATTATAATATGAATTTTATTAATTAACAATGAACTTGTGTAAACGAAAATGATGTAAAAAATATATGTATATTTTAATTAAATTTTGTTTGGATAAGCTATTAAAATTTTGAATGAACTCTTTGATATATATATGAACAACGATTTGAAAACAAATTAAATATTTTAAAATACTTACATATACAAACTTTTAATTTTCCGTGCACTATACATAAATTCCAATCGTAAACGTCTACTGTTTTGACTTCTAAAGAAGTTCAATTGAAGACATCAAATGATTTCTTAATTTCTTCTTTTAGTGTATGTTTACTATGCTTTCTTCTGAAGTTGATAGTATATTGGTGTATCTTTGACTACTGATTGATGGATGCATTTAGATATTAAGGTGATGCCACCAAAATACCCACTCAAAATATATTTTGCAACATAGTTTGGTCGTCAGTGCTGTGAGATATATTTGCTCGTCAGCCATGATAACAGACTCATATTTCTTTATATAGTTTGCTGGCAAAAGTTAGGTCTAGGAGCCCTTATCTTTAGTTCTTTTCTCAATAAAATGATGAGGTTTATATCGACTTCTACGTCATTTCAACTCATAAAAAATAAACAAAACAGGAGTTTATAGTAAATCTAAATTATAAAAGAGTTTGCGTTTTCATATTATTCTCTAGAAGAATTCAAAATTTTAAGTTAATTTTGAGTAAAAACTTTTGTGTTTTTATTATTTAAATATCATATAATTCAAATTTAGTTTTAGAGATTTATGAAATTTGATAATTAATAAAGCACACTTCTTACACGCGCGCACACGCACATATATATATATACACATCCATAATCAATATGAAGAAACTAAAAAACATTCTAATATTTAACTTGTGGATAATATATATATATATATATATATATATATATCTATATTATAGAACCAATAATTGGTATCAGAGCTCTCTTGATCTTAAGGGACCTTTAAACCTACAAACTTATAACTCATAACTCATTCTACGATTTATCATACTACAAATCAAAAACTACTTGACAATGGATTCAGAATCATTTTTTACTGTCATTACTCTACCAGTGTTTGATGGAAGAAATTATCTAAGTTGAGCTGTTCGAATAGAGGCCTTTCTTGAAGCAAATGACTTGTGGGAAGCTGTAGATAAAGACTACGACGTTCCGGATTTGCCAACAAATCCTACAATGACTCAAATCAAGATGCACAAAAAAAAGAAAAAATTCAGGAAGAGACAAAAACAAAAGTTTCAACAAGATCGACAATTCCAACAACAGAAACAATGATGATACATATCCGCCATGCCCACATTGAAAAAAAACAAATCACCCATAAAGAAAATGTTGACAGAGGCTTGATATCAAATGCAAAAAATATGGACAAATTGAGCATATGGAAAAGAATATATATATATTACCATCATAGACTTCACTCATCAAGAAGAAGAGTTCGGGCCAACATAACAAGCACTAAGATCTTTGAATTCGGCGACACATAGTTTTCAACGATATTTCAACACGCACGCGAAATGGTATTAGAGCCCAGATATGAACTTAGTTTTTTTTACAATTATTTGTATTATTTAAGTTATTATGCTTATGTTGTTATATTATAAGTATTGAATTTAGTTTTATTTTTCTTTTATTGCATTATTATATTCATAATATTGTCATAATAATTTATAAATAAGATTCTAAGTCATAAAACTTATTAATGGATAAAGAATTTAGGATATTAAAAGAGCAAGATAATTCATTAAAAAAAGATAAGGAAATAATTGAAATCCAAAAGACTATTATGTATTATGGACAAAAGTTATTACAATATTATGAACAGATCACTCTTGATTTAGAATCAATAATAAATCATAAACAGAGAAAAGAAGACCAGATAATTACAACAGAACAAAAAGAGATTGAAGTAAGTAAAAGTCCTTTCATTAGTCATTTAGAAAAATTAAAAGATGTCAACAAGTAGTTCTGATAGTGAACAATATATTTCACCAGAAGTAGATGCTTTGGTAACACAAATTCGGAATTTAGATCTTCATGATAATTTTGTTAATATTAAACCATCAAGGATAAAGACTGAAAATCCTAACATAACAGATATAACTAGTTTAAGTAGAGAACCTTATATAAGACAAAAACCAGGACAGAGTTTTAATAGACCAGTAACATGATATGCAGGATTAATGCATATTGGAATTAGTTCAGATAAATATACACCTTATGAAAAAATGAAAGCTGATACTATAAATCCTTTTGGAATTTATTTAGACCTAGATTGTATTGCTAATATAGAAGAGGCAATAGATAAATGGGAAACTGCTTTAAGAATAGTTATTGTTGTAAATAAAATGGATTTTGAAACTACTAAAGGATTTATGGAAAAAACATTTTTAAATAGTGCCCCAAGATTTTGGTAGAATTTAAATGAACAAACTAAGCAATCTATATATGCAGAACCAGATAATATTATAACAAAAGTAGTCGAAACATTTAGATTAGAATTTCATGGTGAAGGTAAATATGTTAAAGATCCTAATACAATAACTCGATATACTGTTGCTCTAATGAGATTACAATTATGTGATATATGTGAGATAGAAAAATATATATGTGTTTTCCAAGATTATTATTACCATATTTATAATCAAGTTTATGATACAAGTAATTATTTGCCATTATTTTTTGCTAAGATTCCAAACCTTTGGGGATTAAAGTTAATAGATACATATAATCCAGAAAATATAGATACTTTAGCAAAAAGAATTGAACATGTTAGAGATAAATTAAGTAATTGGTGTGCATATGCAATAATGGCAAAAGCCAGTAAATGATTAAAGAAAAGAATTTCTTAATGTTGTGATAAACCTAAAATGCCAATAATGATAGGATGTGATAGTTTTTATTATTATGGAAAGATAAAACGAAAGTATAAAAAGAAGAAACAATTTAAATATAGAAAGCCTTATTTTAAGAAACATAAGGTTAGATATTATAAAAGAAAAGGATACAAGAAAACTTATAAACCCACTTATAGAAAAAGGAAAACAAATCTTAAGGAATGTAGATGTTATTATTGTAAAGAGATAGGTCATTATGCTAATAATTGTCCTAAAAGAAATGAAAAAAATGAAAAGAAAATTGAAATAGATGACAATATTGAAGAAATGATAAGAACATGAGAATTTATAAGAATAAATGATTTTAATATAGATTATGGTGAAAGTATTTTCATTGTAACAGACACAGAAAATACGTCAAAAGAAGAAAGTACAAAATAGATGGAGATTAATAACATAAGTCACCTTGATAGTGAATCAACAATAGATAATCAAATAGAACAATCAGGAGAATATAAACAAGAAATTTTAATAGATAAGAAAAAATTAAAACAGATTCAAAATGAAAATTTCTCATTATCAAATTATTCAGGATTTAAAGTTAGTACCTTACAACGATTAGGCATTAAACCTAGAAATCATAATTTGTTTTATGGATAAAATATGCAAGAAAGAGCTTTAGAAGTCTCACTAACTTCTAATAAAGTAATGATACCACTTCTAGCTAAAAAAGATATTCAAGAAAAAATACAAAAGATTAAATCATAAGTAAGAAATACCCTTGGATGGATACATATTGGAGCTATACAAATAATAATAAAATCAAAATTTAAAGAAGGACTAGATACACCCATAGAATTAGCTATTATGGATAATAGAATAATAAATAGAGAAGAAGCTTGTTTAGGACTTCTTAAAGGAAACCTACAATATGGAAAATTAATATTTAATATATATCCTCAGATATCTTTGTAGGAAAATCCCGGGGTGTCCATCACATGGACACAGTGCGGAAAACAAAACTTTTTTGTTCCGGGAAGTTTCCGAAAGCCAGGATCCATGTGTAAGTATAATCAGTCAAACTATAACGACCAAAGGAGACCGTCTCTAACAGTATCCACGCAGAGGTCGGAAAACCTAACCGGGACAAACCCCTTTGACCCGGGAATAGCTAGACTAAAGAAAAGAGTGCTAGCTCTTACCTTAGCCTTAGAGAGCAAGTGATCAAACCTTGGTGGACAAGCTTGGAGATGAGAGAGAGATGGAGAAGACCATGAAAATCAAATTTTCAAAAGCTTACCAATTAAGCTTTCGGCCTTCATCTTCCACCACCCACGAACCAGCTGCTTCTAATGCCTTCTATTAAGTTATTTTAACTAATTAAAAGGCAATGGAATGCTAGGAGGAGAGCCTCCCACGTGGGGAAGCCATAAACCATCAAAAAGTCAAGTTTAATGATAACTTTGACTAAGTCAAAGTTTTCTCCTCCATTTGCTTTAGTCCACCGAAAACACACATATATATATTATATTAATTAATTCTCAATTAATTAATTAATATATATATATTTGCTGAAGAGGTCCAGTCAAACTGGGATCGGTCCTACCGGCCTACCGGGCCCCGCCGGCGAAAAATCGTCGGAGACGGTTTTCAGCAATGTCGATGTCGCGATCTCATCGGGACATATCCCAATCTCATCGGGATCCATTTAATCTTATTGCTCTCCAGATATCGGATCTCTGTCCGAAACTATTTTACAGATTCTCCGAGTCACTCTTATGCGTGTGACCCA